>KK113491.1:71082-98758 GCA_000611955.2 Stegodyphus mimosarum
AGAATTCCCAGCCACTTCGCGAAATGGCCGGCCAAAGTATAAAATACAATATTAATTGCAAGTATTTCGGACTTTGGCCAAACCTCCTGGCCAAAACGCGAACTGGCCGAACTTCGGGCTTTGGTCGTAACATAAATATGTACATAAAGACAATAAAGATATATTTTTGCACTGAAGGCTTTTCCTTCTGATATTATGAACTCCGGTTCTACTGCTCCTTTCACTAAAATGGTGACCCTTTCAACGAAAGTCAACAGTTTTCTGCGACTTTTCGGAGTGCATCTCGCCAAATTGGCAAGACAGGTTGCTAGGTTTAGCACATGCAGCTCCAGAATCGTACATACTAGAGAGGTATGTCTTTCTCTGAACAGTGAAGTCTCATATCGAAATATGTGAATTTTCGCACACGTGATAGAAATGAATTATCACCGTGATTTTAAAGTCTTTTTCAGACTATATTTGGCTAATCTTCCAACGCCCCTCTGTGCCATATCAACGCCCCCAAATTTTGCTCTCAGAAACGCACGGGTTTATATAGGTTTTCTTTACGTTCAACAGGTTTCGAGAAATATCTCGACAGGAATTTATTCTAGAATCTTCCCGATTGGACCATGGGATATCGCCAATTTGGTCGCCAAATGGGCGATAGAGTCGCCAATCTGGCAACCCTACCATACACTATTTTATGGCAACCCTAGTGCTATGCCGGAAAGCTTACATACAGGCGCAACCGCCGAATTTTTCGCAACAATATTAAACGGTGAGAGTTTCTGTGTAGATTATAGTGAAAAGTATAAACCAATATAAATTTTATTCAAATCGGAGACCTTATTCATAGAATGAATTTTATAGAATTCGTGTTCTAGAAAATACTGGCAGGCTTCAGTATTAGCACGTAACTAAACTTGTGATATTGTTGGTAATAATTAGAAACAAAAAATGTTTGTGGTTTAACGAATTTTTGGAATATTATCAGGCTATTACTGTTATAAAAAATTAAACTTAATAACTTATTTTTACACTTTGTAAAGTTTTAGTCTTTTTGTTGTGTAGAATCCGGAGAAATAATGATTGCACCGAAGAAGGGTTAAAATTGCCTTTTATTAAACTCTTTAAATAATTTACAATGTGTCAACTTGACGCTAACATACTACGCCTCTACTTGGGCGGTAATTGAAACAGTAGAATCAAACTTAGAATAGGATATATTCATAAGTAGTAGAATTAAACTATAGGGTTTATACAATCCTATACTCTACAGTGCGTAGATGAGTCTAGTGGCAGCAAGATAATAGCGATTAAACCATGTCTAACCAGCAGTAACTGCTAAGCGGAAGTTTGCGTATAAGCACGTCCGGAGATTTCCCAGACTTTCTCTCTTACTACTGGAACGTCGATATTTAAACCTTTTCTCCCACTGATAGAATTTGCATTTCTTACGCGCGCTACCAAATTTAAATATTCTGGCACTGTCAATTAGGGGAATGAAGGCTTATAGGAAAGTAACTTAAATTTAATTGGTTATTTAAAATAAATATAATCCCTACAACTTTGAAAACTTCTAAATTATTGAAGTGAAAAATCTTTCCGCATACCACATGAAACAAAATTATAAATTAAAGATACTTACAGATAAATACAGATAATTAAAGATAAAAGAAGTAAATCACAAAATAATATCATTGGACGACATTTAAGGGGGTAACATTATATTGTATTTCTCCCACCTTCTTGGCATGCTTTCGTGGTGTAGTAGTCAGTACGCTCGGGGCGTATTCGAGAGGTCCGTGATTCGAGTCCCGGTAAGGGCATTGCTCATTTTTCCATCTCTCCTGCTTCCAAAAATTCCTAGTGTCTCTACATCAGCCTTGAATTATTCTAACTTTTTTATTAATTGAACGTTTAATGCAAATGGGAAATGAAGTCAGAAATGGCAAATTTTGAAATTAAATATCTCGGTCAATTTTTGTCGTATGGGAGTCAATTTTTTCTGTTTTATTTTTTCCTAAGGAATATAGTGTTTTCTTAATATAGGAACCGGAGGAATATTTCAAAAGTTAAATTTCGTAATTTTGACGAAACTGATTTCTTTAAAAATGCCAAAGCAGAAATATTTGCAGCATCTGAAACATTTTTGTAAGTATGTGTCTACTACCAACTGTTGAGAAAAAAAGGCACCCAACAGGACTTTTAGTGAAACATTGTGTAAAAGCCTATAGAGCATTGATTTTCAGAGTGGGAGGGGCGACGACATCTAAAGCAGGGCGCGAGAGAGATGAACAGTACTTCGCCTCTCGTGCCCACCGCACCACTCACGTCACCGCGCCGCACTACGCTCGTGACTTAGTTGGGTCATAGAACGTGTATGTTAAGAACGAAATCTTTGCCAAAGTAGGAGCCTGCCAGCAGAAGCCTTTAGCCTGCAGTTATTCCTTCTTTCCTAAATTATTTGGAATCCCCGAAGAAGGGCGCTCGTAAAGTCATTAGGATTTTTTTGGAGCAGGAGTCAGAAAAAATGAGCAATGCCTTCGTCGGGACTCGGACCTCTGGAATAAGCGCTGTGTGTGCTGACCATTACACCACGAAGATATGGTAAGAAGGCAGGAGAAACACCTTATACGCTTTAAGAAGATTTTTAAGGATGCTGATACTAAGAATAAAATATCAAGTAATTTATACCTCACCGATGAAGTGAAAAATTACTTCGCTAACTCGTGTGGTAAAAATATTTACAGAAGAAGAAGGATCTTTTCCACGTTGACATAAATGGGCTACCAGAAACACTACAGGAGCAAGCTTTGGAAATTAAAACTGATTCTGTAGCCAAATATGACTTAGAGAAGATGGATGAGCCATTATTTCGAGTAAAATATCTCAAAGTTTATTTCAACATAGCAGAACATGCAATACAACTGTACATACCGTTTTCAAGCACTTATTTTCATGAAAGAGCGTTTTTAGCAGTTGTAGCGATAAAAGCATAGTACAGAAACAAAGTCACTACTGCTAGTGATTTACGTTGCGTACTTTCTTCTATTCAAAGAAGGATAAAATACCTTGTCAAAAATATGCAAACACATACGTCTCATCGATTTACTTTTTTTCCTTACCATGCATGTCTGAAACAGCATATTTCTATAAAATACACCTTTATAAATTATGTATTTTGCTCTCGCTACACTGATAGGTAGATAATACACTCTTAGACAGAAAGAAGCAACGCTTCACAACGCACCGAGAAGATATAAAGCAAATTAGACACAAATTAATATGCATACAGGTTTCAACGGAAAATGCAAAATTTTACATTTTGGCTGCCAATGAATGAACGGTTGTCGCTACAGCGCATCTGATCTGCGCAATGGCAGGATATTTAAGAAGAGAAATTACGATTCCAGGTCATAAATTCTTCACGAATTTCATTCCGTGTACTCTCGCAGACAGTAACTATGCCTCTCATACAAGTGCGCGAACGATATGCGCAGATGTCAGAATTTGAGAGGGTCGTGTAGTTGGGCTCAAAGAAACCGGTTGGTCTCATCGGCGAATTGCTCGACATTTAAGCAGGAGCGATGCCATATTAGACGATGTTGGCAGCAATGGGTGAACCATGGCCGCACACAGCGTCAAGAAGGAAGCGGTAGGCCTAGAGAAACGACAGAACGTGAAGACCGAGCAATCGTCAGAGCGGCACTCACAGCCCTAGATGCATCATTATCATCGATTGTACATGGAACTAGTGCTTCAGTGAGCTGCAAGGACCATTCATAGACGGCTCACAGAAAGGTCATGGCGCGAATTGCGCCGACTACCATTGACCTCTGTACAACGTCAAGACCGTTTGCAGTGCTTTCAGGCTCATTCGCACTGGAATGTCACTGACTTGAGTAGAATAGTCTTCAGTAATGAGTCCCGCTTTGAAATGAGCCCCGATGACCAGCGAAGGCGAGTCTGGAGACGCCCCGGACAGCGGTGTGATAGCAATCTGACTGTCTTCCGGCAGACAGGCCGACAACCCGGAGTGATGGTCTGGGTGCCATTTCATTTCACAGTAGGACCCCTTTGGTTGTCATCCGTCGCAACCTTACAGCACAGCGGTACGTCGACGAAGTTCTAAGGCCCGTTGTGTTGTCCTTCTTGTCACGCCACCCTGAGGCTTACATTTCAGCAAGATAATGTCCGCCGCCACACTGCACATGTTTCTACTGCTTGCCGAACGTTACCTGGGCCAGCAAGGTGCGTTTTTTTTTGTCTAAGAGTGTATTATTATTATTACAAAGGAGGAGCGGAAAGTTCCATTTTTAGCAGGAGGAAGGCATGACAAAATAATAATAATAATAAATAAAAATAAAATAAAATAACAAATCTACAAACTTTCAGATTTTACATTACTCCCAAAGGGGCGTTTTCTTAGCGTTTTGTGTGTTACCTGTATTCATTAAGTATCCTGTTCTTCACACTTAAACCATAAAATTCAGTTCGACGGCAATATCGCAAAATAATTTAAAAATGACCATGTCTTTAGAATTTTCGATACACAGTCTCCCGCGCTGGAGATAAAAATGTTTTTTCTGTACAACGTTGCCATTGCTCGCTTTGAAATCATTGAGTTTGTTAATCAAAAATTCATTAAAGTTTTACAAAATGTGAAATAGATAATAAAACAAATTAAAAATTCGAAATTTGGGCTTCCAGATGCCCATATTCAGGTGGAAACTTTTAATATTCTAAATTTGATGACTCTAGGTACCGTTGTTTTATCACAATGCGAGAAACATACATTTATGCAGATTATTCATTATTTAATTTCTTTAAATATAATACAGGGCGATAATATTTGGTGGCAACAAATTTGAAAAGCGAATCAACGCTTATAATGAATCGACGCAAAATACCAAAACGAAATTAATAGTCCTTCTGGGCAAATTGCCCCTTTGGACTAATAAATAAAAAAATTAACTTTTGGAACGCATGCTTTAGAGCCTACAGAGTTAATATAACAAATGAGTTAAAATAACAAGAGTTAAAGAGTTACCAAGAGTTAAAGTAACTGATGGCTTTATATTTGCTAATCTAACACCGTGAATTATTGTCATTCGTATTCATTACAATATAAAGATGATGAAATTAAAGCTATGTATTGCGCTATAAACCCAAGCAGCTTGAAAGTAAAGGGTAAGCAAAATTTTAGTCTTTGCATTCGCTATAACTTTTTACAAAAAAGTCTGACTTTACAAGTCTTCAGTCTGATTTCTACATGACTTCTTTGTACGGCCTATTAAGCTAGACACGTTGTTTGCTGCATTTCATTTACATTTACTTTCTGGAATTTCATTGGAGGTATATTCCTCATTCAATCAATTCTGTTCTCATTTCGCCGCAAGGTAAAAATATATAAAAATTGAAAACATCTTCGTTAAAAACTACAAAATACAGAAAAACCTGAAACACTAAATGCAACTAAAAACAGTTAAGATACAATTTTTAGACTTAAAGTTTCTACCTCCCTCCAAAAAAAAGCAATTCGGCCGACGGACAGGAAGACATAATTTTTGGTGCGCATAATTGAACGTTAAATTTTGGTCCCTCTGAGCAAAAAGTAGTAAAGTTGTTGCCTAGGCTGTTCTATTAACAGTTTTGAATGTAAACAAATGGTGGCCGTGTAAGGCTTAGTATCATGTAAACTTTTAAATTGTTGATAATTCTACAACTATTGCATGCAGATTAACTAAATGCATAAAAATGTTAGCCGAAACATAAGAACAACTGAATTAAGTCACTTTTAAAGCAAAAAAAGATATAAGAATAGAAAGAGCAGAGCTCACCGAGCCGGCTAAGAGGTTGGGTATAGTTATGCAATAAAAAATGCGATGAAAGCAATTTTCAGAGAAGTATTGATGCAGGAACACGGAGAAGAAGAAACGTAGATTTATACTGTAGAAGAAAAATACTGAAATGCCGATCCACAATGCATAAGAAATTTGCTAGTCCAGGCAGTTTTAATTCCATTTTTATTTAAATTGACATTTGTGGAAACAATTCATTTGGCACTCTAATCATGACTATTTAAGAACATTTTAATTTTTGATACTGTTGCGATAGGAAACGAGCACAGCGAAATTACTTTCAAGCAGCATAGAGAGAGAAGCTAATTTGCGTAGTTATCCGATATGGAAGGCTGTTAAGAGAAAGGTTTTGGTTTAAGTTCTCATTTAGGTTCTCAGTTAGCTACGTCATCAGCGTTACGCAAGCCCTGCGACATAGATTGATCTAGAAATGACGCAATCCAGAGAACTTATTACGATTTTTAGAATAGAGAGGGAGAATGAAGGGGTTATCGCTAGTTTAGATTATAATTTTGATTGACATATTTTTTATCTCACATATTTCACTCTTCAAAGAGAAAAAGGCTGGGCAACAGAAATGCCACTTTAGAAGAGAAAGTATTAAAGCATTAGCAAATGACGAGAAATAATTTGAAAAATACAAATAATAAAATTTTGCCTAAAATAATTGTTTAAATAATTGAAAAATATAAACCTAGATAGCATTTTAGAGACCTCTGAAAAGTCTTTGTGCTTGAGAGACACATAATTTGATTTTTTCAGGGAAGGCTTTGCACACAATATCACAATTGTAAAAATTTTGCACACACATTACTTATTTTGAATAATCACAACAAATTTCAAAAATTTCAAAACATAACTAATTTTCATTATTATAACTTATATCTTAACATCATAAATTGTGTAGTAGTATTACTAAAATTATAGTTTTCACTGTTATTGTTACATTTCTAATCTTCTTATTTTACACAAAATCAGAAGACCCCACAGCTTTCTCTAATACACTCACTTCCAAAAGTTAATCACGAAGATGTAAAATGCAAAAAAAATCAAAAAATACTGCTTTGATTGACACAAAATTCGGCAGGGAAGTAGCATATATATTTACGCATAAAACAAAATCAATAATTATATACAGAAATGGAAACAATATTAAATTTTTGTAAGTTATCAGATAATGACATACTGGAGACTTAAACAGAATTATGTATAAAATGAAAATAAACAGCATAAAATGAAAAAAAAGGACGTTAATAGGGTATGTGATCCCCCCTCATCTGTATACAAAGTTTACACCTTGTGACCATACTTTCAATTAAGTGATCAACCACCGCAAAATTAAGCAATCGCCGCAGAATTAAGCAATCGCCATTCTTCTTGTAGATCAGTTTCCAGCTCAATAAGAGTGGCTGGAGGTGGGAAACGTGAAGACAGAGCACGGCCGAGAGCATCCCAAAGATTTTCAATGGGATTAAGGTCGGGCGAATATGCTGGCCACGCCATACGCGCAATCCCTTCACTTTTCAAGCAGTCATCGACGATGTCAGCTCTATGGGGACGTACGTTATCCTCCATTAAAACAAAAGTAGGGCCAACTGCTGCAGAGTACAATCTCACAATGGGTTCTAGGACTTCATCTCGATATCGGACAGCCGTCAAAGAACCCCGTTTAAAGATGTGCAGGTCGGTGCGGTATCCTAATGAAATCCCTGCCCACACCATAAGGCTTCCGCCTCGGAATGCGTGATGTTCGGTGATGTTTTGGGACTGATTGCGTGTTCGTTGTTCACGCCATATCTTTATACGCTTGTCATCTGGCTCCAGAGCAAATCTTGACTTATCAGTAAATATGACATTGCTCCAATCAGAGACATTTCAGTTGACATGTTCCCGGCACCACTGTAATCCTGCCCCTCTTGATTGGGCGGATAGAGGAAACAAACTCGAGGTACCCGGGCGTACAGTTCACTCATATGTAATCTTCGGCGTACAGTAGCTACAGATACGGCCTTACCAATGGACGCTGTAACCATAGATGTCATACGTATGAAGGTTGCTCTGCGATTTCACTTGGCTACAATAGCAATATATCGATCTTTCGCGGGGTTGTAACCCTTGGGCGATCGGCTGCGAGCCTTCGGACAACTGTCTGTGTGGTTTGGAATTGTTTCCATAAACGTGAAAGTACAGAATGATGAACGGCCGAAGAAAAGAGCAACATCTGTGATCGACTGTCCTACTTCAATGCGCTCCACAGCACGCGAGCGCTCAGAATCTTCCATTCATCTTCTGGAATCATAGAAATACGTATGTCTTGAAAACAAATTAAACGAAAGTTTTAAACACCTTCTATCAGCACTTACAATCAACTTCTGTAACCCTTCATAAGGCTGGCTTCTTATAAGACTGCCGTTTTTGCATATTTCTTGATATGAAAGCGCGATTGACTGTTACCTAACATATTTGCATACTTCCATCTACCTCTGCAGCGAATTGCATCCTCTTCAATTCTGATTGGTTTCCGGAAATTAGCATTTTCCTTTCCGTACTTAACTTTTGGAAGTGAGTATACAAGCATTTCCATCTGTTAGGCAAATCCACTTATTGTTGTTACTTATGCTAACTTGTCTGACGTAGTGTCTGAAATTCCTCGTGGCAAGGAACGCAAATTTACGCCTGTCGTTGGCAACAGCCTTGAGCACCTAACAGGTGACAGTACAAGCGCCTGGCCACAGCCACCACCCCAAGCTCTTATTGGACACTACTTGTGATGCCATAGAGTGACGAAATGAACTCCCTGCGGAATTTTTGCCCGAGAAAAGCTTACTTTAATTACAAATACTCTGTTACATTCCACAAATTCACATTTATACAAAACATAACCAAGACCAAAAAAGTATAAGTTCATCTAACTTACACGAAACCGATAATAAAAATCTTTTCAACCTGACGACATAAACGGCAACCAATAAGAACAGGGGTGGTGGATGGGGCCAGGCGCTTGTGGTGACAGTGCGATTGGCTCAGTTCCGCCCCAATTTTGATGGAGAGCATCCGGGGGGGGACGGGTCAGAGGGTCTTCCACCAAACCACACGAGAGGACTTTCGGCTCGCCGCATATTTAAAGTGCCGCCATGCAGCACCGACACTATACATTTACAAACATCTATGCCTTCTCCGGGATTCGAACCTAGGACCTTCGGTATAGCAGTCAGCGACGCTAACCACTGTACCAGTGGGGCAGCGCAAATCCAAACTGACTGATGTTTATCGTCAGTGGTTAAGGGCTGCTTTGGCAGTTGCTTATAAAGGCCTCCGTTCCTTGTTTAAAGGCAACTTTTTTTTTAACTGCGCTACATTCCATTACCAAAAAAATAAATTAATAACGCACCCTTTCAACTATAAAAAAGGTATTTTTTCACAAGGTGAGAGCCTTCAACGTTTATATTGAAAAACATTAAAGAAATTCATAGAATTTAAAATTTTCAAGCAGTAATTTCATTCATAAATAATTGCTAAAATTCAAAAACATAAATTCAGAGACGTTTAAAGAATAATACAAATATATGAATCGTATTAGGAATCTTCCCTAAGTAAAATCTTAAAATTTCTTTACTGAATTTTTCTCAAATTTAGCCTTTTTAAACTCAAATATACGAAACTACATTATAAATAAATTATAAAATTTTTAAATTAGTAACTTAAAACTATTAACTTTAAATTATTTAAACAAAGTATTACTATCAAAAAATCATAAAACAACGCAATTACTTATAAATGCAAAATTATTTAAAAATACAAAGTTATTTTAAAACTTTATTGGCTCGATTAAAAAAACCTTGGCTTTGTGACTGAAACTTAATAGCACTTCAGCATCACTTTTATTGATATTCCATTCTTTAAATGAGATGAGCACTGAGAACGCAAACGAGCACAAAACACTATTTCGTATTTCACATTTTACTGATAAAGGCTGTCGACCATCAAAGCACTTTGTACAAACAAATTTGGATGTTTAATTTGCATGATCGGGAATGCATAAACATTGACATTGCGAATATTTGAAGCAAATAAGAGCCATTAACCATATTTTGCTAAAACACTGATCCATTGACCTTGATTCTGTACAATTTTCCTCTCTGTATCAAAAGAGTGCGCCGTAACGTCATATTTTGTCCTTCGTTTTTACATTTTTGAACTTGCAGAGACTCCATATCAATTTTGAATTTCTGTTACACCATCTAAGATCTGAAGAGGTAGTTGGTTATTGCAGACACTGTGTTACAGCTTGAACGCGAAATGAGCGAAAGTTTCGATTCTGGCAGTGGCAAAAGAGAGTCGAAAAGCAAACTTTGAAGTGAGCAGTCGGTTGTTCGACTTCTCTTAATAGAATTTGATTCGAATGGGAAATTATCCCCCATCTTTTGATTTAACATTAATCTTGAACCATGTAATTAATGTAATATAACAGATGTGTAAATAAATAGTCATTAAGACTTATTTTGAGTTATGATTCGAGCTTGAATTGGATTTCGAAATCGAAATCTCTCCCAAATAGAATCGTCTGCATTGTAGAATTCGTGGATTAGAAATAACACACTGCGATGATTTTTCCATTGGAATTTGGACACGCAGGATATGTGCCCTGTCGCCTAAAAATGTAATAAAACTGTTATGGAAACAAATTTCAGAGAAGTATTGATGCAGGAACACTAAGACGTAGAAACGTAGATCCATACTAGAAGAAGAATACTGAAATGCCGATCCACAATGAATAAGAAATTTGGCGGTTGAGGCAGTTTTAATTCTACTTTTATTTAAACTGACATATGTGGCCACAGATCATTTGGCACTAATCGTGCCTCTTCAAGAACATTAACATTTTTTATATTGTTTCGATAAGAAGCTAGCACAGCGAAATTACGTTCAAGCAGCATAGAGAGGGAAGCTAAATTGCGTAGTTATCCAATATGGAAGGCTGTTAACAGAAAGGTTTTGGTTTAAGTTCTCAAAATTTAGGTTCCCAATTAGTTACGTCATCAGCGTTACGCAAGCCATGCGCCATAGATTGATCTAGAAACGACGGAATCCAGAGAACTTATTACGATTTTTAGAATAGAGAGGGAGAATGAAGGGGTTATCGCTAGTTTAGATTATAATTTTGATTGACATATTTTTTATCTCACATATACGTAAGGATAAAACAAAGCGCACCGCGCCGGCTAAAATTATGAGTGTGTATATATATATATATATATGTGCTTTTGGTGCGGCCGATGGCAACAAAAAAAGGAAGTGCACAACTAGATGTTATAGCAGTCTCATATACAAAGTTTCAAAGTTCTAAAGCTAATCGTTTTTCAGTTATGTGAGATATATGCATATGCATATACTTACGTACGTACAGATGTTATGAAAAGAAGTCTCTCCTGAATTACTTTTAAATCTATTTTACGATCCATTTTGGGAAAAACAGTCCTTTATTCTGTCCCTATGTAACAGATATCTTGCAAAAACGTCATCTAAATGGATTCGAGAGCCGTAAAAATGGATGCTTTCGTTCAAATATGATACCTGCAATCTTTCGCCATTACGATACTTCCTTTACAAAGAAGTAAAAAAAAATGCATTTTAAAAAGTACTACAAATTATCTTTTACCAAGATCTGAATTTCTGTCACAATATCAAATAACCGGTGCATATTTATTGCAAAGTATTTAGAAGTTTATTTTAATAATTCCTACAATTTTTTTTATAAGTCTGCTTTTAAAAGTAACTGTTATTGCAATTTAACTCAGAGAAAGAAGGAAATTAATATTAATAATGTTACAATGTGTCCAAAGCATTTTCCAAAACTAACCAAAATATAGGTTTCCTTCCTTGTTTTTCCTTGAATAATATATATTGTTGCTTTCTGTTCATAGCTGAAAAATTCGCATAAAGCACTTTAGATAGATTTGCAAAGAATGCATGGCTATAAATATTTTCTAAGCAATAGGCCAAGTACAAAGACACAGTCTTATTCTTTTCCCATTTATAAACTTATATATATATATATATATATATATATATATAAATTTCTATTCCAGTTTGGCAACAACGGCTAAAAAGAATCATAGCAAAGGTTTGAGGAAGAAAGTTTAAAAACATTTTCTTCTACTTTCATCTCACGTCAAAGAAGCAGTTAAAAATAGATTCATGTAAAATGTTTTTACAATTAAAAGTTCTCAGTGATAATTAGTTTATTTAGATAAAAGTACATTGAAGATTGTTATTTAATGCTGCAGTCATATTTCATGACAGAATTATTTAGAGAAATATGGAAAATTTATTTTTTATAGTTTGAACGCAACATTCATTACTGGAAATACAGAGGAATATCATGTTATTTTTACTTTCTCTGTAATTAGCAACTCACTAGGACTATTTGTGAGAACTTTCATTGCTACAGCCTAGCTAACTAATTGAAGAAGACTTTTTAAATTATTTTTAAAGAAGGGAAAGATATTCTGATAACGATTGCAATATCATCCAAATTCAGAAAGCGTAAGTAAATAGAGTGCAAGCGTGTAAATACATGAAATAATGTAATACAATGCAAAAATTTCATCTTAGAAACTTAAAAAAATTTTTTAAACTAAATTTAATTTGCATAAAGTGAATGTTGAAAAGGCGGGAGAGAGATCTTTTCAAGGCGCCCCCAAACCTAACTCTTCAATCATTCAATTCCTGTATATATTGTAGAATATAGTTTTGTAGTTTAAAATAGCTTAGAGTGATAATAATATTTTTTGTTAACGTATTTTAAATGACAGCTAAAATCTAATAACTGAAAAGTGGAAAATTTGTTTTTTAGTCGAAATTTGCTTCAGGAGAAAATTTTTGTAAGAAACATTTATTTCACCTGAATTTAAAATAATTTAAAAAAAAGAAATTTATTTTTATGAGTTATGAAGCCATTGAGAAACTTTTATGGCAAAAAACACTAGTTAAATTTGTTTCATACAAAGAACCAAATAAAATAATTTCCATTTTGATAAGAACTTCACTTTCATTTTAAGGTTTTAAACTATTTAATAAGTTTGGTTTTCAATTATATATACCAATTCATGCAAGAAATTCTTGTTGTTTTCGGTTTTAATGAATTAAAAATTTAGAATTCATATTTTGTTCTTTGAAACGAAAATGCTGCATTAAGCTTCTTGAAACTAGGCCGAACTGGAAGTACATTGTATTATTAAAATAAAAAGGCTAAGAAGAAGAAGGCATCCAATTATTCAAGAAAACATTTTAAAAAATTACAAAAGTACTGAAATAAGATACTGGTAATGAGGAGAGATGGGATGCTGTAATTAATTATTAATTAATTTCCAGCATCAAAGGTCATTTTTTTAAATATTCAGCGTTAGCAATTTTGTGACTTCAACTCTTGAAACGAAGCAGACGAACCTACTTGACATAGATCGATCCCTTTCACTAATTTATTTAAATTAATAAAATCCAGAAAAATAAAAATCTGAAAGCTTTCAGATTTTATATTTCACCAAAAGGGGCGTTTTTTTTAACGTTTTGTGTGTTACTTTTATTTATTAAATATCACGTTCTTTGCACTTAAATCATACAATTCAGTTTAACAGCAATATCGCAAAATAATTTTAAAATGAGAATATCTTTAGAAATTCCGATACACAGCCTCGCGCGCTGGAGATAAAAAAATTATTTTTTTTCGTACAGTGTTGCCATTGCTCGCTTTGAAGTGACTGACTTTCTAAATCGAAAATTCGTTAAAGTTTTACAAAGTATGAAATAGATAATAAAACATATTCCCAAATTCCAAGTTCGGGCTTTCAGATCCCCATATTCTAGTGGAGGACAACTTATTCAAAATTTTATGTTTCTAAGTACCGTTGTTTTTTCGCAGCGCGAGAAACATACGTACAATCATTCAGATTCTTCATTATTTAATTTTTTTAAATATAATGCAGGGTTTTAATATTTGGTGGCAACAATTTGAAAAGTGAACCGCCATTTATAGTGAACCAACGCAAAATGCGAAAATGAAATTAATAGCCCTTCTGAGCTAACGATTTTTGGGCTAAAAAAAAACATTAATCTGAAAGCTTTTAGATTTTACAATGCGCCGAAAGGGGGCTTTTTTTTAACGTTTTGTGGGTTAATTTTATTTGTTAAATAAATATCATGCTCTTCGCACTTAATCCATAAAATTCAATTCAACAGCAATACCGCAAAATAATTTTAAAATGAGAATATCTTTAGAATTTCCGATACACAGCCTCGCACGCAGGAAATAAATTTTTTCCCACGTGCAGTGTTGCCATTGCTCGCTCTTAAATCGTTTGACTTTGTTCGTCAAAAATTCTATAAAGTTTTACAAAATATGAAATCGATAATAAAACAAATTCCAAATTCCAAATCTAGGTACCGTTGTTTTATCACAATGCGAGAAACATAAGAACTTATGCAGATTCTTCATTATTTAATTTCTATAAATATAACACAGGGCTCTAACATTTGGTGGCAACAATTTGAAAAGTGTAAGATATGTAGTTTGTATTTATAATGAACCAACGAAAATGTCAAAATGAAATTAATAGTCCTTCAGGGGCAATTGCCCCTTTTGGATAATAAATCTGCTCATATTCTGCTAAGGAATCAATTCATTATTTTTATTTAGAATGTTTTAGAAGTATATATCAGATTTCAGTAATACGCTTTCTCTTTGTTTTGACAGTTGTCATTTTGTATCCTGTAAAGAGAACATTTCTATCATTTACAGACCTAATTTGTGTATTAAAAAAATCTGATGTCGACACCACATTACTTCTTTTGCAGAATATTAAATTATACGATTTTGTTGCATTTCACTTAAAATTATTTCCTCGAATTTCATTAGTGATATATATTCCTCATTCAAACAATTTAGTTCTCTCTTCGTGGCAAGGCAAAAATAAATAAAACCTTCAAATACCTTTATTAAAAATTGAAAAATATAGAAAAATATAAAATAGCAAATACAGTTAAAACAGTTAAAATGTATACAATTAAAATTAGAAAACAAACTTGGGAAAACTACGCAAAACAAGCAATTCGGCCAGTGGGGAAGAAAGCAGAATTTTCGGTGCACAAAACTGAAAGTTTACTTTTGGTATCATTCGGCAAAAAGGCACTGAAGGTGCATATACTGCTAAGTTTCAAATGTAAGCAAATATGGCTGCTATGGTAAAAAAAATTAGGTTTAACAACTAGTGTAGCTCTTTAGCTACACTTTAACAACTTTTAAATTGTTGATAATTCTAGATCTATTGCATGT
The DNA here is from genome assembly GCA_000611955.2 of Stegodyphus mimosarum. Classification (NCBI taxonomy): domain Eukaryota; kingdom Metazoa; phylum Arthropoda; class Arachnida; order Araneae; family Eresidae; genus Stegodyphus; species Stegodyphus mimosarum. Next base: position 86,260 of record KK113491.1, read on the forward strand.
GGATTAACTAAGAGCATAAAAACCTTAAACGGAAGAAAAGAACATCATAATTAAATCATTTTCAAAGCAAAAAAATTTACAATTTACCAACATATAAGAGTAAAAAAAAACTGAGCTCACGAAGTCGGGTAACAGAGGGGGTATATAGTTATATATAGTTATATAATCGTATACATATATGGTTATATATTTTTGGTGCGGCCAACTGCAACCAAAAAGCGGGTTACATACCTTGGTTAATTACATTTATTCAATGACAATGCCAATTGCAGTTATACGTGGACTGAATCAAAATGTCGTCAAATGGCCACCACATTTAGAGACTTTTAGCGATTTCTCGCCAAACTGGGCGGCAAAATTAGTCTCCAAAACCGTCGCCAGATTGGCGATATCCCACCAATTTAGCGGAACAGGCATTTACTCAATGTTAAATACAATTGCCCTTGTACTTTTGCGGCATAGCTTCACTTCTTTAGATTTTCATATTAAAAAATCTGATGTATATACCCCATGACTTCTTTGTATGGAATATTAAATTATAGGCAATTTACATTTCATTTAAACTTATTGGATTGAGTTAAATCTACTTCGTCAATAGCGCATAAACCATAATAGAATAAATGCCCTCTTTAAAATTCACTATATCTGTTTACCATAGCGACACTCTGGCGCTAGGTCCACTTAAGAGCGTTACATCTCATTCGTTTTATAATTCAGAATGCACAAAAAATATGTATATCATTTGGAAAATTACCTAATCGTTGCCACGTGTTCTGTTCAAATCTAAAACGATGGGTAAAAGAAATTAAACAAACAATAAAAAAAAAGTTTTTCACAGACGATTCAGTAATTCTCATTGAATTAATTCAGTTCTCACTTCGCAACAACGCAAATATATATTAAAAACTCAAAATACCTATATTAAAAATTACGAAGTAAATCTTATTTCCTCGAATAAATTGCAGAATGGATTAAGCATGATATAATTCGCAATAGTAGAAGAAGGCTTTATCTTACATCTTACATTAGATACATTCTTACATACGTACGAACAGACGCCAGCAAAAAAAAAAAAAAAAAAAAAATAGAGGGGGAGAAAGAACCCTTTATCCTGTCCTTACGTTCAGATATCACGCAAAAACATCGTTAAATTGCATTCGATAGCGGGCAAAATGGATATTTTCATTGACATATGATAGCCGAAATTTTTCGTGGTTGCTATACGTCCTTTTGACTACGTACAAGGAAATAAAAAGAGTCTGTTTGTGAATGAATTTATAATTTGTATTTTGAATTAAGAGACTGCGGATCGCTAACACTCTGATGGTGAGATTCTGCGTATATAAAAACATCAAGCTGCTGTAGTCGATCGCACTTACGAATGAATTCCTCAGCGAAGCTTAATTTCACTGAGTAAATCTTCCGTACATGTTTGTCAGTGCTTCGGAGATGTAGATTTACTCAGAATTCTATGCGGTACTAATTTTTCAGCTATTGTTTCCAGACTACAGTAAAATGCTTGCATAAGATGAAAAACTATTTCTGAAAACAGGAGTTTAAAATATTACCATGAAATGAGTTCCAACCTTTCAAAACACAGCTGCGCAATGGGAAAGAAGATCAAGTAAATGCCATTGTGCCTGTAAGCAGAGATATGTGTCTTTAATCTTTTAAGCCGCTTTAACACGGAATCTAATCTGTATTATTCGATTTATATTGCAGATGAGATTATTGAGAACTTAGAGAAGAACATACTTTCTTTTGTGCTTCGTTTCGTACAGCTGTGAATGAATTAAATTCCTCAACTTTTTAAATAATATGTAAGTAAATTAATATTAATTAAATACGTATGTATCTGTAATGTATGTATATTTAATTATATTAATATTAATTAAATATGTATGTATGTATCTGTAATGATGACAGGCAATATTCTGAAGCTAGACTTTGAATAAGCTGAGAAGATGATTGTTGGATGTACAGCTACTGTAAAACAGTATTTGCAAAGGAATCTTACATTTTACAACAAGAAGGAGGTGACGCTATAGTATAAAAATGCATTTCCAGCTCGGAATTACGACGATCTTCTCTTGGTTGGAAGCTTGATTTATTCTCGAAGTCTACTTTTAAATTTAAATTGCTTTCGAAATTCATTTGAATATTTGTTCTTGTAAAGATATTAATAAACTAGTTATATTTTTTTATTTTTATAATTTAGTAATATGACTTACAAAGGATTAACGGCTAATAGAATTTGAGATATGCGTTTAAGAATGTTCTGTTATTGGTTCCTGCAGACGATAACGCTTTCTAATTACATTAAGAAGTCGTTCTTTTAGAATAGAACTAATAAACGGAAGGTCTTTTTATGGCTCTCATGCCATTAGAAGATAAAATTAATCATGCTTTCGATTAAGGTTTTCTAGACTAATTTTTTTTTACTTTTTCCTGTAAGGTTTTTCTGGGCGAAAAAAGAAAAGATATAAAGGACAAGGAGAAAATCATTTTCACTTACTGAGCTAAGGGTTGGAGTTTGTGAAAGATATAACAACATTAATGGCTTACACGAAAGAAGCATATAATAGAAGAAAAAAGATGTAATTTTCTATGTTCTTTGTTGGAGTCTCAGTGTAAATATAAAAAATAAAGATACCAGAAAACGGTAAAGAAGCAAATGCTTAGAAATATTATTTATATTTTTTAAAACAATTTGTTTTCTGAACGATTTCGCCAAGTTTTCCGTATGCGAGATTCAGTATAAGTTCTATTCTAAGAGTATCTTACAACATGCTTTAGTTAGCTAATAGATTAAGTATGTAAGAAATACAAATGGAATTTTAAATATATTTTTAAAATGTTGTGTTCCACCCTTTTATGTAACAGGAACCTCGTGAACAGCTAATCGAATAACCGTTTTAGTTCAGGAACAGATATGTAAACTTATAATAAAGGGCTAAATACCCTTTATTTCTCAAAATAAGAGGTAAACAGTCAGTCCCTTTCTCAGGGCGTACACTACAGCCTCCACTTAGACTTGAACTCAAAATAATAAGAACTAAACTAATGCTTAGGGATAAAGATATAGCCGAAGCTATCAAAATTCTAAGTAGTTGGCCTCTAAATATCGAATAAGATAGCGAAGCTATCAACGGCCGAGCGTAGAAACAGCTTAGAGAATCGTAGCCAAAAGGCAAACGCGCGCTAGTCAGAAACTCTGAGACTCTCTCTCGAAGTCAGTGAAAAACTTCGACTTAAATACTGCTCTTACTCACTTGCATTAAACGGGATTCTAAAAACACATTCTAGTAGGAAATTTCAAGCTGAAATTAGGAGATATAGGAAAGTACCTTAAGATAACTATTAAAAATTTAGGAGAAACCTTACAAAGTAAAATACTTATTCTTAAGTTTTAGGCTTGGAATTATGGCAAAATGATGAGGACCTTGCAAGTGACTTAATAAAAATCAATAAACATTATCTCTTAATAATAAGCAACTTTCTTTGTATAGACGATATTTTCAAGAAATTCTGCAAATGGTAATCAATCAATCGATATCTTTGGAACAATTTTACTGCGTAGTAGTGGAAAATGTTTGCACATAATATATTTCCAAATACAGCTGCAAATCTTTTCTAAAGATATTCAAAATAATTTCATTAATTAATGTATTAGAGTTACCTTTACATTCAAAACTACTTCCATAAACTTTTCTATGGGAACCAAACAATAATTATACACACCTATGCAAAGCAAATAATTCCTTTATTTAAAAAATAAAACAGAAAGCTGGTTGTTATAAATCAGCGTATAAAAAGACTGTTATAACTGAGGTCGAATAGCACAGAGAATGAGAGAGAAAGAGAGAAGAAAAACTATGAATAAAAAGAAAAAGATGAAAAGAAATAGAGGAAAATAATAAATAATGCTCTTAATAACCCCGTGACTTGCTTTGAACGTGCATAATTTCATTTTTTCCCTCGCGTCCTGGCATTTTATTCTAGAAAACGTAATAACTGAATATTTAATTCTTTTTTTGTGTGTAATTAGTTTGTGACTTTTCGGAGTTTTCTATGAACTGGAGTTTATAAATTACCTTTGGGAGAATAGCTTTTACTTTCTTTTTTTACTTTAAAGATTCATTTAAATATTTAATTTGGATTACTTGAATATTCTCATTTTATGACATGACCCATGTAAACTTTTCAAATATAACAATATAAGTGGGCTATATTCAACGCTATCTATGAAGACAAAGAGTTTAACCAAATTAGGTCTTTTGGGAGCAGGAAACTGCATATTTCTGAAATCTGGAAACACATTTTTCTAGGTGTTGTCGTTATAGTCGTTTTATTATCAACTTCCGTTGCTGAAAATATCCATTAAATTTTCAAATTTGTATTTACACTCATGTCTATAAATTAAGGATAATTCGGAGTCATGCGGAAATCGAACTCTAAAATAAATATATCACCTGTAAAATCACTACACAATCTTCAAGAACCGTACGCAAATTTTAGGAAGTAACCAGATGACACCGATGGTACGTCACAATGACGAGAGTGTAAGAGAGTGATATATAAGGAATACAGGCAAAGAAGTAAAATTGTTCGCAGGCGCTTTATAAGCGTTTCAGTGCAATAACCGAATAGTTATGACACAAAGGACGCATTTGGATGATTTTTTACGTGCTAGAATTATCGGCCGTCTGGAATGTGGACGTACCCAACTGGAAGTATCAGACGAACTTGGAATTGCCCAGAGTGTCATCTCCAGGCTTTGGCAACGATTCCAAGACGATGGTAATGTGAGTAGAAGTTAGAACACAGGTCGCCCCAGAGTTACATCGCCGAATGAGGACCGGTATTTGGCAGTTACTGCCAAAAGAAACAGGCAGAGCACAGCCTCAGACCTGTCTCGTTAGCTCTTTTCAGCCACTGGTACGACAATTTCAAGGCAGACCGTGTACAGACGCTTAGGGCAGATTGGTCTATATGCTCGTAGACCTGTCAGATGCGTTCCACTTACTGCAACTCGCTGTCGCCTGCGGTTAGCCTGGAGTAGAGAGCATGCATTGTGAACACCGCAACAGTGGGCTTGTGTGATATTTTCCGACGAGTCCAGGTTTAGCTTGCAGTCTGATTCTCGCCGAGCTTTCATATGGAGAGCTCCAGGTATCCGTTATCACCAAGAAAACATCACTGAAGGACACCGTTACGGGGGTGCAGGAGTGCTCCTTTGGGTTCTGGAATTATTCTGGGTTCCAGAACTGACCTGCATGTTCAAATTGGAACCATGACAAGCCAAATCTATCAGGACGTCATTCTGGAACAACATGTACGTTTGGTTCGGGGCGCCATGGGCCCTCAATTTGTGTTTATGGATCACAACTCCCGTTCTCACCGTGCAAATATCGTAAGCGAATGCCTTCAATTGGAGGATATCACCCGTATGGACTGGCCAGTATTCTCACTGGACTTGAATCGAGTAGAGCACGTGTGGGACAAGCTTGGCCGATGAGTTGCAGCCCGTCAACCTCCTCCTACATGTCTACCGGAACTTCGGAGAGCATTGCTTTTTGAGTGGTGTAATATCCCCCGGGATCAGATCGATAATTTGATACTCAGCATTCCTATGCTTTGTACGGACTGTATTGCATCGTCTGAGAGACATACAATGTATTAACAATCATACCAACCATGTAATATTGGTTTTTTGTAAATAGGTGTTTTTTGTAATTTGCTTCAGGGAGAAAAAATCGCTAATTTTTTTAATAATATCAAACATATAGCATCTTTTTTTGCTCTTTACCTTTTGTTTGATAAATGAGCTTTACAAATAAGTCAAATTTGTTTTGCTTCTAACTCTTCCTTTGCCTGATTTTGCATTATCCTTAATTTGAGGACATGAGTGTAAAAGGGAGATTGTTATCTTGGATTAGAATGGTACTCATAATGCATCGAGAATCTTATAAAAATATGAGGACTATTATTTACTGCGTGACAGTCAAAAGGGCGTGAATGGACTTTATTGTTATTCATAGAACATTTCTGAATCTGCTGTTTCATTTCTTTCAGATTGCGTCTGAGTACGAAATAAACTAGGAGTAGCAAAGTGAAATTGAGGAAAACTCATATTGTTACCTATTAGGTACACAAGTTCTAACCCCAGGATAGTCGTATAAGCATGGTACTTTGGGTATCTATTTTAGGTACCCAAGATCTTGGTGAAATTGGACAAACTGTTATTGCTGTCTATTACGTACCCCTATTCGTCAATGACAAGCGCAACCCTTTTCTTCTTAACCATGAATTCATAGACCTGATTTAGATTCAATTCATATTAGATGCTAAGTCACAATAACGATGACCATACCTATGTTTTGATATTTTGAATTAAATTCCAAGCCATGAATAAGCATTCAGTGCTCATGGTAATAATTATGATGCAATGTATAGATCCAAGTCGAATGCTCAACTGAGTATTTTATCAAGTAACAATGATTATAAATCAGTGGATCAATATGTGTTTCCTTTTGTTACTGATAACGTTTCAAAATATTTTCTTTCTCCTCGTCATGGAGAGTATTATGCTTTAATTGTGATTCTAGAAACTTTGCAGTTATTCCGCTGCTATTCATTCCAAAAATTGCACGGAGTGCCCATAATCCATTCTTTCTCTCACCAAAGAAATTTGTATAATGATAAGAATGTATTGAACGAATTTGAAGGCACACTTTTTATTCAAACTAGAAATAATGTAAAATTTTTTATTGAAGAATTTCATGTTTGAAGAAAAAGAACTGATATAAATCTTCCATCATTTATTATTGCTGCTATAGCGATTATATATTTAATTAATTTTTCTTTCAAACTTAATTCACAAAACATTCACTTGCCAGATTAGCTTATCTCAAAATATTTTGGAACCAAGAAAATATTTCTATTTTAGTTAAATAGTTCAAAGCTCGAATTTTTAACATCCACCGATGTTTCAGCTTCATCCATCAATTTTAGTCAACACATGTCATTATATCGTTTCTTTCAGTATTTATTTGATGTTTTCTGATATATTATCATGTAAAAGAGATATATATTATTTTGGAAAAGCATCTTTCTCTTTTTATTGAAATTAACATTAAGTGCATTGTCTGTTGTAGTTTAAAATTATTTAAAAATTTAATATATGATTTACAAAGTTTAAAAGAAATATATTTCTTTCATCTCCCTTTAGTTTCAATGTTTTCGCAGGAATCAAATCGAAATCCATTCTTTAAATTGCACTGAAATTTTTGAGCAATTAAAAAGCAATCTCCGAACCATAATTAAATCGGTATAGCAAATGATCCACTAACAAGAGAGAATAAGACGAACAAACAAACGTTAATGGAAACAACTGCGAGTGTGATCACAAGCACCTTAGGCGTAATTACGAGTAAATAATGACATAAAAATCCATTTTATATTCCCGTACATGATGCTGGTCGAATTTGTAAACTTATAACATGTAATCAAGCCTGTCGAATGCACATTGCTCGAAGGAATTAATGCATCTTCTTAACTTTGCTTATAAGAATTAATACATACACTTAGCTTACCCGAAACCGTGACCCAGGCGTTTCCCGCCCCTCAGGTTGCAAATAAATGGCTTGCTTTAAATGAATGAATAATATTCGACCACTCCCCTCTGCAGCGGTTCGGTCAAAGTTCTTCCAAGATAATAAAAAGGGTTCAAGATTAAAAACTCCTCTTTCATCACAAAGAAAGATTGCCACATTATATTTATTTATTAAAACAGCAGAACTTGCATCGAAGGTTCAGTATACCTCGGTTCACATCTCAAACTCCTCTACTTACTCATTAACAAACAGAAAAAGCGCCCTCTATCGGCATTACAGTTAATGTTATGGGGAATTTATCAACACTCCCCACCTGATAATTTTAAAAATTATCACTATATCAGCATACAAAAAATATATAACAAATGTAAGAAAACTACTTACATATCAATATCAGATACATTACCTGATGCAAACATAAGCAAAAAAAAAAAAGAAAGCTATAAAATCAACAAACAATTAATAGCATAAAAATTCAAAAGTTACTCAAAAAGTAAATATTAACTTGAATTATAAACAGTAAATTATTAGAATTAACTCAAGTGATTAACTAAAAATTATTTAGATAAACACAGACTATAAATGTTAAATAAAAGTTGATAGTTCAGTTCATTTTCAGTCTGATAGTTCAAGAGGGTATATTAACTGCACAGGTCTCTTAAAGTCCCCTCTTTTAGTTTTCACCATACATGATCTAACAAGACCATCACGTCCTTTAAACACTTGAATTATTCGACCTAAATTCCACAAGAACTTAGATTTTGTTGTTCCCTCAAGTAAAACTATATCACCAACGTTAAGATTCTTCTTACTTTCAGGAGTATCGAAGAAATGAGCATTTCGTAAATTGAGAAGGTATTGATTTTTCCATTTTTTCCAGATATGTTTTAGAAGTGTTGTTTGATATTGTTTTCGTTTCAGTAGACCTTCTCTAGTTGGAGAAGTATTCAGGATTTCAGCAAAATTACATGGATATTCAATTGTATGTCCGATCAACAGAAAATCAGCCGGTGTAAGCGGTTCAGGTTCATGCAAGTCATTATAAACATATGTCAAAGGTCGTCTGTTCACAATATTTTCAACCTCGGTCAACACAGTCATAAATTCTTCAAAATTTAGTTGAGCTCTGCCTAAAATCTTTTTCAGAGGTTCCTTAATGCTCTTCATAAGACTCTCGTAGAAGCCTCCCCACCATGGGGCAAGTTCAACGATAAATTTCCAGGTAAAGCCTTCATTTGCTAGAAAATTTTGAAAGTCTTGTCCTTTAATTATACTGTAAAAATATTGCAAATCTTTAGCAGCATACCTAAAGGTTTTCGCATTATCCGAATAAAAGGTACGACAGTTGCCTCTTCTTGAAATGAAACGTCGGAGGGCCAAAATGAATTTGTTTGCAGACATGTTGGAAACAAGTTCCAGATGTAATGCCCGTGTAACGGCGCACGTGAACAATACGATGTACGACTTCTGACTCCCATTTCCAGATGTAATGTAAACAGGACCCGTGAAATCCACACCGGTAACGTAAAAAGGTGGTGTTTCTGTAATCCTCTCTTTGGGTAATTGAGCTGTCATTTGTTTCGCTGGTTTTGCTGCATATTTTCGACATATCAGACAGCTTCCTATGACTTTCTTCACTAATTGGCGGCCTTTAGGAATCCAAAACTTCTGTCGCATTTTTGTTAAAGTTGTAGCCACCCCTGCATGTAGAACGTTGTTATGTTCTCTTTTTACAATTAATTCAGTAAATCTGGAGTCTTTAGGAAGAAGAACTGGATGTTTTTCGTCGACTGTATACTCAGTACCTTCTAGTCTTCCTTTAATTCGAAGAATTTGGTTTTTATCAAGAAATGGTGCCAAGCTGAATATACTAGAGCTCGGAGAAATTGATTTGCCAGATTGAAGTGCCTTAATTTCAGGTGTGAAGAAATCCATCTGAGCTTTGCGAACACAAAATACTTCAGCATCCTGAATTTCAGAAGCACTTAATGGTCCACTATTAGCTGATAGTTTTCTTGCTTTAGCAACAAAACGTTTGATCCATGCCACAATTCTCAGAAATTTCAACACGCTACTAAATTTTCTTATGTCTAATAGTTGTTCATCTTTTTTCACAATAACGTCACAAACAAATATCTTAGTACGGCGTTCTAATTGTTCATCGTTCTCTATGTCAAAATTCTGTTGAATTGGCCAATTAGTACACTGATTTTGTAACCATTCTGGACCATACCACCAAAGTGAACAATTCTTCAGATAATTCACGCTCAAACCTCTGGTTAATAAGTCTGCGGGATTTTCTTTACCGCTACAGTGTTTCCAATTAGTGGGATTCGTCAAGGTTTGAATTTCTGCAACTCTATTGGAGACAAAGGGTTTCCAGTTCCTAGAAGATCCTTTGATCCAATGTAATACGATCTGTGAGTCTGTCCAGAAATATACATGTTGACAAATATGATTAAATAATTTAGTTAGATATTTTGCAATTCTTGCTGCAGTAACTGCTCCCATCAATTCTAACCGGGGTAGTGTTAAGCTTTTAAGAGGAGCTACTCGAGTTTTCGATAAGATGAAACTTGTTTTAATTTCACCAAACTTATTTATGTATCTAAAATATGCTACACTTCCATATGCATTATTACTTGCGTCACAAAATATATGTAAAGAAATGTCACTATTTAGCCTATTAACATTCTGAAAATATTTTCTGTCAATCGACATCCCTTGTAAATGAGTTATTTCTGCGAGCCATTTTTGAAATTCAGTTTCAATATCTTTTGGAAGTTGCTCATCCCAATCAAGACCTTTTACCCAAATTTGTTGCAGCAGGATTTTAATTCTAATCACAAACGGAGATATAAATCCAGTAGGATCATAGATTTTAGCTGCAACTTGTAACACTGTTCTTTTAGTATATGACACACAGCTAATTAAAGATGATTCTAAAGACTTTAAATCTAGTCTAATAGAATCGTTTTCTGTATCCCAATTAAGACCTAAAATTTTAGCTTGTGTAGCGGAATCATTCATGGATAAACCATTTTTTAACCACATGTCCTTTAACTTCTTAGAATTTGTATTAAATTTACGTAAATTCATACTCGCGTACTTTAAAATAGTTACTGCATCCGATGACAGCTGATACGCCCTTTCTACTGTATTTGCTCCATAATACAAATCATCAACATATAAAGATGAATTGAGCATTTCATAACTTTCGGGTTTTTTAGTGATGTATTTTTTAATATGGTGTTTTATTGTAGCTGCTAGAATGAATGGACTGGTAGTAATCCCAAATGGTAAACGTGTCATGTTCATAATTTTGAACGATTTCCAATTATCATTTTGAAACCAAAAGAATTTTAAGTATTTACGATCTTCCTCGGCAATACTTATCATGAGGAATGCCTTTTCTATGTCAGCGGAAAAAGCGATATTGTGTTCTCGAAATTTAAGAATAACATCTAATATGTTAGGATTTAAATTAGGTCCAGCTTCTAACAAATCATTTAAGGATTTAGAATTTTCTCCTTTACTTGATGCATCGAAAACAATTCTAACGCGAGAAGTTTCTTTATCTGGTCTTATCACTGCTCTATGGGGCATGTAATAACCTGATTCGAGATCTTTATTCTCATATACTTCAACAATTCCATTTTGTAGCTGTTCTTCAATTATTTTTGTGTATTCTTCACGCACTTCTATATCTTTATCCAATTTAGCTTTTAAAATCTCAAAACGCCTTTTCGCAATTTGAAAATTATTATTTAATTCATCAGGGTTAGATTTCCAAAGCAATTTAGTTTGATATCTACCGTTATTAAAGGATAAAGAATTTTCAAATTGATCAATTATTTGTTTATCTTTCATAGACAATTCTTCACTTTCTGTCAAAATACCAATAGAATCCAATTCCCAAAATGTTCTGATGTCATTATTTATTACCGCGTTCTTCATAACGGCAATATTTTGTGAACAAGCTTCCTCTTTTCTAAATTCTGAACCAGTAATTACCCATCCAAAGACAGTTTTTATTGCGCCTATATGCTTGCTAATTGCGATTTTTTCGTCTAAAATAAATTCCCAGATGTAATCTGATCCTATAAGGATTTGAACATCCAAATATTTATTTCCGTAGCATGAGTCAGCTAGCTCCAAATGACGATTAGTCATAAATTCTGATATTTGTTTATTCGGAGGGGAAATTATGGCGCCAGAGATGCATGGTATGACGAGTGTTTCGATCTTGAATGTGTGGGCGTTATTCCTCGCTTTAATTTCGAATTCTACAACTGGATACTTTTTCTGTGTTGCTTGTTGCATTCCAAAGGAATAAACAGAAAGTAGCTCATAGCGAATAGGTTTTAGTTTAAGAATATTCGCTAAATTTTCATTTACGAAAGATTTTTGGGATCCATTATCCAAAAGAATCCTGGCAATTTTAGAGTTAAACTCTGATTTCGCAACAACTGTGCATGTTTGTAAATAAACATTTTTTGAACATGTCATGCTAGCATTACACTGTGAAACTGAACTGACAATTTCAGAATTAGAATTATTTGACATTTGAATATTCTCAGCATCACAATTTAAGTTCAGTGATTCTTTACATTTATCTTCAGGCTTATTCGTTTGATTAATTTTTGCAGAATTATTATTTCGGTTATTACCCAAACAAATGGAACTATGATGACTTCCACGTTTACATTTGAAACAAGAAAGTTTGTTAGAATAACAGTTTTTACCAATATGATACATTCTGAAACATTTAAAACAGCGTTTAGTATTCTTTAAAATTTCTAATTTATTTTGTGGTGACATTTTACATTTAAACGAATCGTGTGGCGCAGAACAGAATATGCATATAGTGTGTGCGGTACTAA
>KK113491.1:100439-152207 GCA_000611955.2 Stegodyphus mimosarum
CGTTAAGGAGATTCTTCTTTGAGCAAACAAGGAATTGTTCTGAACTTCTTCTTTATCGTGGATATTTTAAAAGTTTTTATTTTTACTTTGTTTATTCAACAATAAATTGTGAAGCAGATTTTTCTTAGAGTTGCTCGGTAAATGCATCATTAGCTTCATTTTAGAACTATTAAATTTAAGGCAGGGAAGACATTTATTGGCAATGCTTGCTGTAGAAGTAAGGTAACGTAATGACGTAACTGATTGATCAAATCAATTTGAAAGAAGATTCTATTTTTTCTTTAGGCCTAACAAATATCTTGTGCTTACATTTACTCAGTCCCCAGAGGAATCTTGAACCATGCATCATTTTGCAATTTCATCTTCGAAAATTTTCTTAGAATGATAACAAGAAGTAGATGTCTGGTACCCGTTAAGGAAGCGACAAGATGACACAAATAGGCGAATCTTATGGGAGAATCGAACCTTCACCCTCAGCATCAAGCCTGGTATTAAGCTTTCGCTAACCATCATCTCTCTAGGAATATCATCAGTCTGAAAGAGGCCTATGCAGTTTTTTGGAATTATTAATTTATTTGAAATCATATATAGCGACGGATATACTTCAGGTAAAGAAAGACAAATGTAACATAAAAATTTAAAGATATTCTAAAGCTTACATCCTCATTTTTAAGACGTTTCTGAGAATTTATAAAATTCAGATGAAAATTTTGGTTCTGCTCTGCCTTACATTTACCAATAGCCAAGGAGAAAAATATATGTAATGAATGGTTTTTCACTTATTGATTTCAAATATGCAGTTAAGTTTTATGTAGACATCTTTTTGTCTGTTCGTAGCTTTTGAAAATTTCTTATGACGCACGTCCTGAATTTGTTTAACAAAATTGCACTTGCATATGTTTTTACATGAAATTTTTAATGTGCAGTTATACACTGACTTTGTCCCATAATAATAGTGAAACACTCCTTCTGTCCCATAACAATAGCAGTAGCTTGTAAGACCCACTGGTCTATCTATTAATGTAACAGCTGAAATGCGTGTTGAAACATCACAGGAGAAGGAAAAAAGAACCCTTTATTGACTCTTTAAAATTCACAATACGTCGACTTGACGCTAACACACTACGCCTCACTCGGTCGGTAACTCAAATAACAAGAACTAAACTAAAAATTCGAAGATATTAGCAAGTAGTAGAATTACGCTACAGGGCTCAGATAATCCTATTTCTTAAAACAGCGTTGAATATCTAATGGCAGCAAAGTAATAGCTCTTACGCAATGTTAACGAGCAATAAATGCCAACCAGAAGCTCACGCTGCAAAAAGTACAGTGTTCGCTTAAACTCTCTAACTTCTCTTCTAGAACTCAGTATTTAAACCTTTTCTCCTCAAGGTAGAATTTGCATTACTTCACGCGCGCTACCAAATTTAAATATTCTGGCATTGACAATTAGGAGAACGTAAGCATAAAATTCAATTTAACGGGTTAGTTCAAATAAATATAAATCCCTATAAGCTGATGAATTTAATTTGTCCCATAATAATTTTGGAAAATGGGAAAAAATAGAGAATTCAAGGGTAAAGAATGTAAAAATGGTAATTAAAATACATAATTTACATTATATATTATTATTACATTATTACATTATACATTTATTATCAAAAAACTTGATTAAGTTAAACAATAAATTAAAAATATTATAGGATATTTCTCCCGCCTTCTTCGCATACCTTCGTGATGTGCTGGTCAACACGCTGGGCGCGTATTCCAGAGTGCCGTGGTTCGAGTCCCGGCGAGGGCATTGCACATTTGTCTCTTCTCCTGCTTTAAAAAATACCTAATATCTCTACACTGGCGCCCGAATTAAAAAAGGTGGTGGATGATGGTTCTCCACCACCAAGATTTGGCGATTGGGTACCCTAATCCCCAGTCGTCCTTTAAAAGGGGGAGTATATAAGATATTTCTCCCGCCTTCCTCGCATGCCTTTGTAGTATAGTGGTCAGCACGCTGGGCACGTATTCCAGAGGTCCGTGGTTCGAGTCCCGGCGAAGGCGTTGCTCATGTTTTATGTCTCCTGCTTCGAAATAACCTAATGCCTCTATAATATTACTCCTAATTTTTATGCTGAGAATCCAGAAAGCTTCTGAATTTTTCAATAATTTTGTTACTGCATTTTAAATTTGTAGACAGGATTCCTTGGCTGCGAAGATTTGCTTTCCTTATATGCGTGAGCTTAAAATTATTGGAACCATCATGCTTCATTGCTAACAGCATAACTTGTTTTGCCGTTGTAATGTGCTACTTGTATTACAACAAATCATCAAGTGACGGAAACATATTATCCAGTATTTTGGGAGAAATATTATCAAAGGCTATATTTACCGCTTATGGATCAAAGGACATAGTAGCCATTTTGGTAATAATCAGGCAGATGTATTAGCCAAAGAAGCAGCTCTTAATCAAGATTGTATTAAAAATCATCCTTCCATGGCCTTGTTCAAATTTCAAATAAAATTAACAAAACTTGCTTCAAAAATATCGGCTAGATTTATGAATAATGCTTCTCAGGGAAAACGCTCATATGACTTGATTCTCATATGACTGATGAAACATAAACATCAGTATCCGAAGTTTACAAAAATTATGTAATGACACTCTTCCTACGGCCTGTATCTTTGTCTAGTATAAGTTCCTCATGCTGCATAAATTTAATGAACTTTCACAGTTGCTATAAATGCGCCTCTAGTTCGGTCAATCTCGTAGGCTACCCACCTTGCCGTCCCAAATGATCCTAGATATGCTCGATTGGTGACAAATTTGGGGATCGAGAAGGCCCGGTAAGGGTGTTAATGTGGCGGAGGCAGTCTTGTTAGATCCGTGCTGTGTGTGGCCGAGTATTATTTTGTTGAAACAGGCTCCTGGGAGCCCTGGCATGAGCGGCAACACATGTGGCTGAAGGATGTTATGGACGTACTGCTGGCCTGTCATTGTGCCATGGATCAATATTAGGGGTGACCGTGTATAATAAGCAATATCACCCCATACCATCACACCAACTGTGGGAGCGGTGTGTCGTTGTAAAGCGAAGGCAGGATTGAGGCGTTTACCACGAGGCCTCAACACACGAACAGAATTGTCATCACTGAAATTGAATCTAGATTCGTCGCTGAAGACGACCTGGTTCCATTCCGTTAAAGTCTAATCTTGTCGTGCGCGACACCACTCCAAACGGAGCATCGGTGGGTAGGTATAATTGGCAGCACACGTAATGGGAGTCGCGATACCACATATCCTTCAATCAGGCGCCTTGCGATGGTTCGGGAAGACACAGGGGATCGTAATGAAGCTGCTGCCTGTGTCCGGTTAGCGGCCAATGAGGCAGTTGGGTCTACGCGTGCGTGTCGTGTGATGTGACGGTCTTCTTGACGACTGGTCTGTCAAGGGCGTCCTGAGCCTGGTCGCCGTGTAAATGACGTCTCTTATGTTCACTGGTTCCAACTCCTCCTCACATAAAATCAGAACGGCCTACCTGACGAGCTACTCGCCGAACTGACCACCCAGCTTCCATTATTCCGATGATTCTTCCCCTCTCGAACTCTGACAGCTGCTGATATTGGCTTTGATGGCGGCGTAACGGCATGTCTACCTCAACATTTCCTTAGCAAAAGATTAAGTACACTTAAACATTCTATTCCATTTTCCTCTGTTATATGGGCTTAGCCTGCGTGACACTGCAGACTTTTGCCAGTTGTCATCTCATATGGCATCCTGGAGGTAAAAAACTTTTTAAAGGTGTTCTAGAGACAAGATGTGAAAATTTAAGAGAAGGAGGCTCATTGTCACTGAAGAATTTGTCATCGTGGGGTGAAGTTTAGATACATAAAAGTAAATAACATGATCAAAATTCTTGGTTAATATGAAGAAAAATAAATACGTTAAATAAACAGTAAAGAAATAAAAAAGTCCAGTTTGGTGGATAATTCAATTTTCGATGAAAAATTAAAGTCCGGTGAGAGGAGAAATTCTGGTTAAATAGGAGAATATACCGGGTGGCCATAATTAAACTGACAGTGCTCACAGTGTTCTGTAGCGCGATCTATTTGCGAGAATGACGCCACAATTTGTAGGAAGATTAAACAAGGGGGACGAAGGATTCCGCGAAAAAACAAATTAGTTCCAAAAGTCACCGCTAGGGGAATATTTGGCGCTGTGTAATAGAAAATAGAGTGTTAACAAATGAAAATTAATACGGAATAAAATTACCTTTTATTATGCACATTTTCTGATTTAGTTCGAGTGCGATATGGTAACACTTTTAAAAAAACGTAAAATCTACATAAACACGGATAAAATCTCGTGATCTGCAATATCACGTACGCTGAGCAAAAGAAGAAGTTCTTTATTCAAATTTCACGTTACATCGATTGGCACAGTACCAGCTGCTTGGGTTTTAAAAGGCAATGTGTTACGTTTCGAATCAATCGGATTGAAAGTTTATGTGCAATGTCTCCTTCTTTAGTCGGGCGTGCGTTACTGGTCAGATTCTTTTACCTCAACCAGTGCAACGCGTCAGCCTCTCTTCGTGATTTTAGAACGCACAAAAAAATGCGTAAAGGTAACGGTCCTGTATCAGTAAATTAGCTGAAAGCAATGGTTGCGACGCTTGAGAAAACAGGTTCTCTGAAGGTTCAGTCAGGCAGAGGACGAAAACCTGTACCATAGGATACAATCGAAGCAGTTGCCACGGCGATTGTCGACACAGGACCAGACAATATTGCTCCCACCTCTAGCGCTCGTGGAGTAGCTCGGAATATGGATATGCCTTACAGTACGGTATGGAAAATCTTACAAAAGATTATCAACTTCTATCCGTACAAGATCAGCCGTGTACAGGAGTTACTGTACCCCGACCATGATAAGCGATTGACTCTTGCTCTAACCTTTTTTGCCAGAATGGAGGTGGATGCTGCTTGGCCGTGGAAAATCTTATAGGGAGACAATGCCCACTTTTATCTGAATGGAGCTGCGAATACCCAGAACTGCCGAATTTGAGATGACAAATCACCACATGCAGTCACAGCAATTCCCTTACATTCACCAAAGGTAACTGTTTGGTGTGGGTTCGCAGCGGAATTTATCGTAGATCCATTCTCTATGAGAACATTACTCCGACAGGACCGGAAACCTGTTCTGTTACCGGAGAGAAATATCGCCACATGTTGAACAGTTTTGTCATTCCGGCACTTCAGCAAAGACATTGCCTGGGGGAAATGAATTTCATGCAAGATGGAGCCCCTCCACACGTCGCTGTACGGGTGCAACAGAAGCTAAGACAGAAATTCACAACAGAAAGAGTCATTAGCCGCTACTTTCCAACTGCATGGCCACCTCGGTCGCCTGATCTTACCCCATGCGACTTCTGGCTATGGGGTTACCTTAAGTCCAAGGTCTATCAAGGAGTGGTCCAGGACCTGGCTACGTTGAATTAATACATATCACGGACTGTACGGGAGATTCCTGCAGACATGTTATTTTCCGCTGTTGTGCATACTGTGCGCGGAATGCAATATGTGATCCACAACAACGGCAGCCACATTGACCCTCATTTGAATGCAAAATAAAAGGTAATTTCCGTATTGATTTTCATTTGTTAACACTCTATTTTCTATTACACAGCGCCAAATATTCCCCTAGCGGTGACTTTTGGAATTAATTTGTTTTTTTGCGGAATACTTCGTCCCCCGTCTTGTTTAATCTTCCTACAAAATGTGGCGTCATTCTCGCAAATAGATCGCGCTACAGAACACTTGAGCACTGTCAGTTTTAATTATGGCCACCCGGTATATTACTTGCATGGTCACAAAATATTTCGAAGTCCAATTTTTAAGTCACATCGCGTGATGCGAGTGAAGTCATTTCATTGGCTTTGGTCGAAAAGCATGAAGAAACGCTATTTTTAAAATACAGTCAAACAAGCTCTGCTTACCTGTTTTATACTCCAAGAAGAACGAAGCTTAACGCCCTCTAGTGGCATTACGCAATGCGCAATGACGCTGCATTTCCAATCATTTGCATATCTACCCGACGTGTACCTTCATGACAAGTTTCATTACGATCCCACAATTATTTCTTGTGAGCAAATTTTTATGGCAATGAGTGTATATAGAATATTTAAATCAAATGGCATAAAATTACTAAAACTAAACTATAGCACATTAAGCATTTTATTTTAGGGAAAATTTTGTGATATATATCAAATAACAGTTGAATTCTGTTCCAGAGTTCCACCAAAGATTTAACTTCAGTGGACATATCCACGATATAACAATATTTGAGAAATAAGGATTTTTTTTTACTTAAATATCTAATTTTACTAGCTTTTGCTTCATTTTTTTTTCGAGTACTTGGAAATCAGATATTAAATAACCGAATCATTTTTCTTATTCCAGAAAATACTCCCTTTCATTATTTTTGTCATTTACAAGATTTAAAATATTTTTTTCCCATTCTAATTAAAGTTTCAATAAAAGTTACCTTTAATGATTAACTTTCTTTGTAACTGAAATAAAATGAAGGTATTCTCTTTCTATTCACCAGAAGAGTAAATTCTCCTGTAGTGTAAAAAATATGATCAAAAATAAGAAACGACATTCATGTTTAATTACAGTAATGAACTAGTATAAGGAAAAGTTAAAAACAAGCGATTTTTAAAATAATCGTTTCAAGCAAAGTGTATTTTATTTTAAACAATTAACTATTAGAAATCTATGGTCTATGTTTCCCATTGATTCCATTGGAAATAGAAGAGTAAAATACAAACATAAATATTGTTCTTTCTATTTTGAAGTATGTTCTTTTTTTGAATGCTGTTTTAATTTATATAATCAGACGAACTTGCTATCTAAACGAACAGTCTAAAATTACAGGTGGTAGTATTCTGTTAATTATAATATGGGTTATGTATCTTGCCCTTTTTTTTCAAGTACTCGCTTGTTAACCATGATGTTTTGGTTAACAAAGGACTGCAGTATTACCCTGGTTAATAGGAGTCTGCTGCACTCATCACATTGTTAAGCAGACGTATGCGTTATAAAACAGTTTAGATACCTGATTTTACTTCCTTGCACGAAGTAAAGGAAGTATTGTAATCTCGAACAATTTTGGGGATTATATTTTAAAGCAAATATCCATTTTGACCACTCTCGAATACATCTGAACGATTTTTTTTATTGACATTCGTACGTACGGAGAGAATAAAGGACTCTTTTTTCGAAAACGGATCGTAAAATGGATTTAAAAATGATTTAAAGGGATTTCTTTGGGACACTGTTACTGCTACAACATCTAGGTGTGCATCTCTCTTTTTGATTGCAATCAGCCGCAATAAACGTGAATATATATATTATGAATATAACGTGAATATATATATATATATATATATATATATATACAGAGAGGGAGAGAGATAGATATATATGTATATCATAATTTAATGCGCAGTTGTGAAGGCAGAGTAGCCAGACGGGAAGAAGAAGCTGGTACAAAACCAAGTTCAGCTAATTACTATCCTTATTTCTAGGCACATTAGAATGATTACTCGAAGACAATGTACCTTTTATCCTAAACAATTATAATAATTTCTTTTATACACAGATTAACGGGATACGAAGTCATTTTAAGCGAATAAGCAGCGGGGATATTTTAGCAGTGGCGGAAGCTAGGGAAAGGATGAAGTGACGTAATTGCTGAGCAGTATGTATACTGAAGTAGCTGCAATTGTACAGACAAACTATGACTTGTTAATTTTGGATTTTAGTTTCATTTTTCAAGCAATAACATGGAAAGATCTCGAATTTGGGAGAACAGATGAATTTAGGGGGAGAGCACCAAATCTAGAATAGTTAATTTTGAGGTCGCAAATCATTTTTAAAGCCGCTTTCGTATTTTGTTATATATTACATATATATATATATATATATACCCACCCTCTTATTCGGCTACTGAACTCTGTATTTTTATTCTTATATGCTTTTAAGTTGCGCATTTTTTGCTTTAAACGTGAGTGAATTATGTTGTTCTTGTATCCTGGTTGAGGTTCTTTATGCGTTTAGTTAATCTGCATGCAATAGCTGTAAAGTTATCAAAAATTTAAAAGTGTAAGGGCAGCGAAACCAAAACTGGCTCGAGTTTGTTTATATTTGAAACTCTTAGCAGTATAGCCAACTAAATCAGTTGGCGCACAAACTTCAGCGAGATCTGTCCAGGAGGACCAAAAAATTGGCCGAATTGCTTGTTGTCGCATAGTAAACTTTAATTTAACTCCAAAAACTGTTTTGTTTTAACTGCTGGTAACTGTATTCGTTGTTTTAGGGTTTCTTTTTTTTTTTTTTACAATTTTTATGAAGATGTTTTAAGTTCTCATGTGTTTTTGCTTTCCCGCGGAGTGAGAACTGAACTGATTGACGAAGAATATGTATTCAATGAAATTTGAGGAAATTAGTTTACATGAAGGGCAGAAAAAATGTTTATTATTTAATCTGCTTTACAAGCGAGTCATGTGGCGTCCACATGAGCTATAAGTAAGTAGGCCGTTCAAGGAAGTAATGTGGCGTCTACATCAGACTTTTTAAATTCGTGAAACCCTTTGAGTTGCGTTCCATTAGTGGCTGACTGGATAAATTCTATGAACGCTGGTAGCTCGATTCAGATTCGAATCTTGAAAAACAGATTGCTTACACGGGAGTTTTCCAAATTTTCTGCATGTTTTCTGCATGGTTACAAGTCAGTTTCCCTTGCAGAAAGAATTCTGTACGAAGGTATTTATTTTTTCACCCAACAAATAGCTTTCGTGGAATTTGTTAAGTTGGACTGTATAAACAAAAAAACAGCGGGGCGTGTAAAATGATATAGCGCCAAGCTTTGATGAGCAGTATATAGTATGTAAGTCATCTCCTGGGGGGGGGCTGATAATCATAAATCCATGTTTCTTATCCGCAGTGTGCTTGTTTTCATCATATCTTGCATTAATAATTAGAATCTGAGTCTGCATTCGCATTTAATATCAGTGAAGCAAGTAGTAGTGTATATAGTAGCTGTTTATCAGTATAATATAGTATCTGTTTCAATATTTAGTATTGAGTTGCGTATTTAGTATTTGTGAATTTGCGTAAAGACTTGCTTTAATGTAGTCGTATTTAATATATGCGTAATAATGTATTTAGTATCTGTATATCTGCGTAATATGTGTGTATTATGTAACAGTGTATTTAGCATCTATGTATCTGTATAATATCTGCATTAGTATTTAATATCTGTTTCAGCATTCATAATTATCTGTGAAATTTAATTTTTGGTATCTATATTTTAGTTATCTGTGTAGCAATATGTAAAATGTATAGTTTAAGGTCTCCTCCAGCATATGTAACATTGTAATAAACTCCACATGCGGTCCTTGTGGGGCGCCGAGGGTGTCATACTAAACAGTTGCGGGATCTGGACAATACCCGATTAGTTTATGTAAACCACAAGGGTGTCCGGACCCGCGTTCAACTGTCACCCGTTTTCATCATAAAGTGTGCATTTAATGGCATAGACAGAAAATGCAAAAATTTTATTTCAATCAAATACGAAACATTTGGTTTTCAGGATCCAATGACTGACTAAGTATTACGTTTCCCCATTCTTCCGGTTAAAAGAAGTTTTAGTGTATTTTCTAAAAGTTATGATTCACTGTAATTAGTATCGTGAATTATTGTGAGTACGCCATCTCAGAGTTTCAAGAGTATGATTTGTGATAATAAAATTGCTCTGTTTTTCGAGTTCCTATACCAGCAATAAATGACCTTCAAAAATAAATCAAATACCCAAACAAAATTCGCTCAAAATATGTTCCCTTTAAAAAATAATACATCGCATTCTTACTATTTTAGAGCTATGGATATTTTTTATCCTTATCTCTATCTTTCAAGGCATCGAAGTTTAATTTGTAGGATATTTATAATACTTTTGTTCTTGTGTGTATGCTGGAATTTTGGTAAGATAGGTAAACGAAAATGCAATCATATTGGAGCGAGTTTTAATATAAACAGAGAACGACGCTGAAGGACGCTTCCTACTCCATGTCTGTCATACGAATTGTTTACATTATTCCAATGAGATTAAATCGGACTGTAGCTCCAAGCTTTTCGCGTTGAGCGCAGTGGAGGTGAAACAAAATCCAATTATGCGAATTTCTACCATGCACGTAATTAATTATGAAGCAATTTTTGATTACTGTTGAATGATTCTAAAGTATGCTGAATAAACTGTAAAATGCAAGGTATCGTGGAAATATTTGCAATGATTAATGAAAATGAAATTGCAAAATTGCAAAAAGTTTTATATTATAGTAAAAGGAGAAAGAAATGAAAGTGGTAAAAAAAAGCAATTTTGGCTTTTTAATGAGTTTTAATTTATTTTCTCTATTCGCAAAAAGAAAGATAAATTAGAAATGTGCAGTTTCTACCCTTTACACTTTTAAATTGCCCATGACAAATTTTCGAGTTCTAGATTGTAGTGAATATTGTATTTGGAGCTACCTTTTGTTTATATCATTTCTGATGGATAAATAATTTACATTTTTGCTTATACATTCCATTTTTACATAATTTTCATTAATACGTTTCCATTTTGGTTTACATATTAGAATTTTTGTTTAATTTGCATCGAAAATCCAGTATCTGCTCCTCTTGATAATAGAAGCAATGTTTTAGTTATCGTTATCACTAAGATAAGAGCCATGTTTGTTTTCTCTTTTCTGAGCTACTATTCTTTTGGGAACAAAGTACATAATCAATAAATTTAAGCTAATATAAATACGTATTACTCCTGCATTAATGCGTCCAATAACCTTATAAAATATAGTTAATTCTATTATGAAAATTACTTTCCTAGATGTGGAAAAGATAAGTTCCATCACTTCGAAATTTTTTTTTTTTAATAAAGACTTTGAAAGAAAAGCTATCTTGTTGCTTGGCTGTGTTGGATATAATTTTTTTCAGTACCTCTGAGACTCAAATGATTAAGAAAGATGTTAAATTTAAGATTCACATTAATCTTGGCGTAATTCAAATTAATATAAAGTCTAAGAGCCAGCGGCCGAGCGGACAAAACCGACGAACACCAAGTAATTCAACGCAGATTCAAATCCCAGCGAGCAGACTGTCTACACAAACGTTTTCTTGGCTTTCCCCTATGTATAACGCGGAAACAAATCAGTTTCTCTTAGAAGGTACTTCACGAAAGCAATCTGCGCTTTAGATGGGTAGATAGCCTTAGTGTATTCTGCCATAACCTAATAAATAATATTAAGTTGCTTATTTCTGGAGCGTCAAACTCAATGCTGTTTGAGTACAAATAAAATAATTGCGACTGTGAAACTTTTTAATGCCCAGTTCTTTGATAAAGAACCAGAAACTTTTAGTGTTCTGCAGTAAAAACAATCCAAGCAAAAATGTTTCGAAGACCTTTTATTAAGCGCTTTGCTATCCTTTGTACAAATTTCAACTGAATTGCTTTATCTTTTAATAGTTTCAATTTGAATTTGCTTTTATTCAATGAAGCAAACTCTCAGAAAATAGACTATTAAACTAGAAATACCATCTACAATTATAAAACAACTAAGATTATACATAACAGATTTACTTTTCCTACCTAATGTAAAATATAGATTAAAAATGGCGAGACATTTTGCTAGTTTCATTTTATCGCAGCTCGATAGTTCACCACTTTTTACACTGAAGTGGACTTATAAAATGTATTAAGTTCTCTGATGTAAAAAAAAAAAATGTGAAAAATCAGCTATGCTGTAACTGGAATTCGAATAAGGAACCTTCCACTTTGCCAACAGGACGTGCACCACAACAGGACTTACAGAGGAATGCTTTAATTCCTTACGAATTAGCAACTGTAACTCCAATATATTTCATTCTATATTTAACATATTGCTTTGATTTGGTTCTTTGGATTTGGCAAACCACAAGAGGATTATTAGACTGAGCTGAGGAAGGCTTTCGTGGAGGATAATCTATAGGAAAACGGCTTCAATTTATGCTAAACGGGAACCATTCACCATCCTCATGCATTGAAACCGCTAGGAGAATCATATTTATGAACTGCAAATATCTTTTAATGTTTCGTAATGCTTTCCCTTCAGTAACTTTCACACCATATCACAAAGCATAACAAATCATATTTCTCTTCATACGATTTGCTATCTTATTTGGGTTTTGAAGATGACAAATCATGTATACTCATTTAAAATAGCAAATAATAGTTTTGTTCATATGATTTACTATTTTCAATGCTTTTCGTTTCCTAAATGGGTCCATTAGCTTCTGAGCCATATAGTCGCTGAACACTGGTAGTTCGGTACGAGGTTCGAATCCCGCGAGCGGGCTGGCTGTATGGGCGTTTTCGCGGGTTTCCCCATGTGTAACGATCATACGAGCCAGTTTCTCTTAGAAAGTCCTCCACGAGGGCATCCCTCCCCTTTGGCAGATAGCCGTCGAGCCTCCTTCGTAATTCCATAAACCAAACCAGAAATCTAAAAGACTTATTCTGTTAAATGTAAATCGCACACAGCAGCACGACTAGAATATGGAACAATTTTCATAGGACATATCATTGCTGTTGTGGAAAGTTGAAGTAAGCTATTCTGCGGGAAGTACAATAGCTATCTAATGTGCAAATAAGTAAAATGACAGCGTAAAGCGCAAGGAAGTACTGCTGTAGTTTAAATGCAGTATCTTATATAATTCGTAAAGATCCGAAGGAAGCTGATGACTCTCCTCTCCTAATACCGTGCTTAATTGTTAATGGACCGGGTACACCCAAGTTAATCAACCCTATAAAAGCACCGTCACTTAAATGTAGCGAGGAGAGATCAAGGGAAAATCAAAGCATCTAATTCAAACTGATAAAGCAGCCTTGGGCTATCTAATCAATCCGCATATCGGTTACACGCTAGAAGCCATTAAGGCAGAGAACGTCCTGTACTCAGAAACTCATTACCAAATAATATCTAAGGAATGTTTTGTTGTAGTAAAAGAAAAATGTACCCAAAATTTATTTCCCAGATTATGACATGTTAAATGAAAAACCAACTAAAAGCAAAATTAATTGTTGGTTTTATTTGCTGAAAGCAAAGGACATTAGTGTTGGTTAGTTGATTTGAATTGGATGCTTTCTTAGAGAAACTTCTACCGTCTTATTATTTATTGGCACAGAACAAAACACTAGGACTATTTGCTCGGACTGAAGTACCTTCATATAGGATTTTTTAAACGAAGATGGTTTGAATTCATGTTAGACATGGGGAAAATCCTTGCAAATGCCGAAACTGGGTTTTGAGTCCTGGTTTTTATCAACTGTTGGAAACTGGGTTTTGGCTCAAAGTCAAGCATTTGTTCTTGAACGTTCTCAATTGATATTATTTAATACAGTTTTACCTAATAAAAGCAAAATTTGGAAATATTTATTTTTTAGGAATTCTCTCAATAGCTACATAATAATAAATTTTATCTTGCAAAAATGGGAATTTTTAAATGTAAATATGAATATCCAGGTCTTTTCTTCTATTCATCTGGGATAAATTTTAATTACGTTTAGAACTGTATCTGCTGTTTGTTTATCTTCGTTTTCCCTCTTCCAATGACGGGGCCTTTATTCGTTACTCTTCATTGAGAATGGGCAAGTTCATCGGTCATTTATCCATTTCATCAGTGAGAATGTGTCCTAGGGTGCACCACAGAAGGCAACCGATATTACGCCGGCGAAGAGTGGTGAAGAAAGGTAACGCAACAGTCAAGCCTTGGGCAAGAACCGCACTTGCATTCTTGGGTTTGGATTGCTAATCTATCTCTGCTAACCACGGTACCTTCTAGTGTAGCGTCTTGCTTTAATAATCACAACAACAACAAAAATCTAGTGTTGGAATATCCTAGGAATGAGATTGAAAAAAATGTAGTTTTCATAAGAGAAAATTGGTGATATTGTTGAGAAGTATGTACGGATGTATGGATCATAATACTTACCATATATTAATAGCTATATTGTAGAGTCTCCTTGCTTATCTGCTGTGTGAGAACTGGAAGAGTAGTGACCGCACAAAAAGAAGGGTTAAAAGTACCCTTTAATTACAATCTGTAGAAATTTACAATGCGTCAACTCCACGCTAACAAACTACGCCTCGGCCTGGGCGGTAACTGAAATAGTAAGAACTGGTAAGGTTTTTCCTAATTTTATAACAGTTTATTTTAAGTTTATGCACCTTTACTATCTCATCTAGCTTCAGCTTACAATTTCCTATAAGAATGTGTTTTCAGAAACGCGTTTAATGCAAATGAGTAAGAGTAGCATTTGAGTCGATGTTTCACTGACTTCATTAGAGAGCCAGAGTTTCTGACTAGCGCTCGTTTGCCTTTGGGCTACTTCTCTCTGTAAGCTATTATATTACGCTTGGCCGTACTTCAGGCCCTTGGTAGCTCCGCCCACTTAATTGAGATGGAGGCGCCAACTACTTAGAATCCTGATACCTTCGAGTATATCTTTTAGTTAAACATTAGTTAAGCTTTAATTCTTATTAATTTTAGTTCAAGCTCAAGTGGAGGCTTTTCTGTACTATCTGAGATAGGATCCGACTATGGTTATCTTTATTTTGAGAGATAAAGGGTAATTAACCGTTCTTGAGTCTTATGTCTCTGTTCACACACTCAAGTGATTATTCGCTTATCGGTGTAAAAGGGTTCCTACATTTAACTGTTAAATAAAAGGGCGGTTCCTCACAAACTAAACTCAAAATTTGAAGATATTACCAAGTAGTAGAATTACGCTACAGGGCCCAGACTATCCTGTTTCCTAAAAGAACGTTGAAAATCTAGTGACAGCAAAGTAATAGCTGTTAGGCCATATTTAACCAGCAATCAATGCTAAGCAGAAGTTTAAGCTACAACAAGCACAGAGTTCGTCCACACTCTCTAACTTTTCCTTCTAGAACTTGGTATTTAAACCATTTTTCTCACTGGTAGAATTTGCGTTACTTCAAGCGAGCTACCAAACTTAAATATTTTGGCATTGACAATTAAGGGAATGCAGGCTTATAGCAGAGAACGTAGACTTAAATTTAACTAGTTATTAAAATTAAATATAAATCCCTACAATATATTAGATTGAAATAAAAGAAGAATGAATAATCTGTTTAGCCTGAAATGAAGTGTAAAACTCTTGGATTTTAGGCATGCGGAAAAAAGCAGTGCATTATAAACATCGTCAACTTTTGTTACATATGAATCCATTTTCAATTTTCAATTATTTTGGAAGAAAGAAAAATATTTTGAGAAAGGATCATGTATAGCTTTCAGGAAGGTGGAGTGCTTTATACACGTAAGTAATTTAATAAACTGAATTTTCAAGATATACATTTCGGTACTTTTTTTAAAGGGACAGCAGGCGAGGTGGTCGAAAATACGAAAGCTAGATTTACATAACGGAATGGATTTTTATTTCAAATTTTGAAGATAAATATTTTTAAACTGACAGCGAGATTGTATTTCTGTTCTGATTGATCCAGGCTTTAAATGGATATTTTGTTTCTTTAGCGTTCCAGATAAGATTATTTTTGTTGTATTGAAAGGAAGATTTATAAGGAAAATTTATTCTTTTCAATTTACATAACCAGCTGCATTGAAAGGGAATTTTCTGATATTGATTAAGTTTATTATTTTTATTGATTAAGAGGAAAGAATTATACGAGAACTTTCCAGCCATTAAACGAAGAAATATTTGGATACACACATGTAATTCAATAGACAAAAAACTGAAAGATGAAAACACACAAAGCGATTATTATCTAAGAAAGAGAAGTATTTTCTTTTATTAAAATAAACATCAATCTTGATGAATAATTACATAACTGGCATAAATTATTCTCAAATTTTTTGTAATCGTATATTATTTGAAAATAACACTCGAAAGACTGTTTCAAGTTTTCTCATTTCCAGTCGACTTAAATCATGTCCGAGATGAAATCTACGCTGATCTGCGGGCCATCAGATCTTCAGTTTTTCTTCCAAAACTATAACAGTATAAAGCTTATGAATATAACTCACCTATTCCTCCATAAGGAATACGTATTTTTTAATAGTATTTTGAGCAAGTTTTATGAATTCTTATTCTACTAACATGATTAAAGAAAGCAACGGCTAAAGTATCTGTTCTCAGACAGACAGCCCTTAAGTGTTTTTTGCAGTAAATAATACAAAAGAAGTACAATAAAACATATGTTTCTCATTCCCTATACTGACAAACCATGGGATGTATATAATTTTGAAATTTTTTTCTACTGAGGTCAGTGAAATAGCTAAATAGGTAATATAGAAGAGAGGTGGCAAGCATATATTTTAATTACAAAAAAGCAAATAACGCATTAAGAAATACTTTGAAATTATTCATTCAAATTTATTCTGTTCTCCCCCTTAATACAAACGACACTATTAAAACGACTAGAGTGCTTAACAAAGGTATCAAAGACGCAAGAAGCAAAACGTCACAATATAGTGTAGAATTAAATAAGTATTTTATACACATATGTGCCGAATTTTATATTTTTATCTTGCTATTTAAAAAAATTATGAACAGAAATTGCAATCACATTTTGGATTCTAGTATTTGTTGTGAGGTTTCTTATATTTGAATAACCAGTTATGTTATGTTTGGAATCTGTACTGTCACTTCTCACTTTCCGTTTTCCAGCCAGATTGCAAATGAATTCGCGTATATTTAAAGTGAGATTATGTCGAGTTTATGGTCGAGGTACTAGTCAAGATGTAATTCAATGAAGTCTATATTTTAATCAAAACTTTTATTCTTAGTTTTATTACCGAATTAAGTATTCTAAAAAATTGAAGCCATACAAAATTTAATCTTTTCTAAATGTAGAAAAAAGCCTGATGTAAAATATCTGGATAAAAATTAATTATTGGTGCACCAAAAGAAATGAAATGATATTAAGAAACATGCGTTTTTCTAACTCTTCGTTCAGTTTCTTCTACTGTCATTATGTCGAACGTATTCTTCTCCTTTCATTTAGTTCTATTTAAAATTTACCTTTTTAAATTGTTTAATTAATTTTGCTACTCGTGTTTTATTTATTTTTATTTGCAACGTGAGCAAATACTTTCTATCAGCAACTTCGCCCTTTTTATTTAGGAAATTAAGCCTTGAATGGTATATGTGTCATTTAATTATCTCTGCCTCAGAATTATTACTGTTCCTTCTATTTAGGTGGCAAGAAAATCATTCAACCCATCAGAAGCAGGCAAGTGTGTGACACAATTCTGTTCCAATTTATTGATTCCCTTGAAACTCCGACAATAGAACTGTCATCTTGATGGATAATTTCCGTCCAACAGTCACCCTCTTCAACATTTTCACGGTTAATTATGCAATGGAGATGCAAGCGATAGTTTATGGAACGCGTGCTGTTCTGTTGGTCTCCGTTGCCTTAGCTACGAAGACTAACAGACAAACGTGTTCCAGAAACTATCGCGCACTTTTGAGATGAGTCATGAGTATTAGTAGGAAAATGTAATTTAATTGCAAATCTATGAAATAAAACAGATTCTTGCCTGCTTTGTTGTCATTCAAGTATTGAGAAATGAAACAACATTTTATTCTTTTCTGAATTTTACCATTTAGAGTACAAAAAGAAGCGACCAGTAGTGATATTTTTTAAATATATTTTCTTAACGCTTTCTTTCTCACTTTTTTCTCTTTGATTTAATGAAAATGTTAATGTTTTCCTTTTTTCAAAATCTTTATAACTTAGACGGAACTTACTTTTCAGTTGTGGTTCTTTCAATGATTGCGAATTTTTAGAGTAAAATCACACCAGTGGTTCAGATTTTAATGCAAATATGAATGCTGTAATATAAATTAAACTTATTTTTGGTCAATTTCTTTCTTTCACAACAAATGTTAAATTGATACAACAATTTAAATTATGACTAAATGATTTTTGCTCATGAAATTAAAAAATATAAGGAATGCTTCTATATTGTCCAATCAGCGATATAAATAAGGTTCGCAATTAACAAATTTAAAGCCAAATGCATCATGAGAAACAGTGAATTGAAATATAATGAATATTGCTAGGCTACGATAAACATTTTGAAATCTGCAATAGGTATTTGGCTAGTCTCTGGCAAAGAGCTTTGATCCTTACGGAAATAACAAAACTAAAGGATGTGTAAAAAAAAAAGGGTTTCATCAAGATGTACTGAAATAGCATGCTAACATGTATAAGTAAAGATTTATTCATTTACAGTTAATCAAGAAAGTATTTAAATAAAAAAAAATCTGAAAAGTTTCAGATTTTAAATTACGTCCAAAGGGGCGTTTTTTTTTAACATTTGTGTATTACCTTTATTAATTAAATATCATGTTCTTCGCCCTTAAACCACAAAATTCAGTTCAAGTGCAATATCGCAAAATAATTTTAAAATGAGTCTATCTCTAGAATTTCCAATACACAGTTCCTCGGGCTAGAGATAAAAAGTTTTTTCTTTTCTTTTTTTTTTTTCTTTCCGTAGTGTTGACATCGCCTGCTTTTATATCGTTTGAGTTTGTTCATCAAAAATTCGTTAAAGTTTTACAAAATATGAAATCGATAATAAAACAAATTCCAAATTTGGGCTTCCGGATGCGCATATTCGGGTGGAAACGTACGTTATTCAAAATTGGATGGCTGTAAGTACAGTTGTTTTGGCACATTTGGCGAAACGTACATACATTTATGCAGATTCTTCATTATTTAATTTCTTTAAATGTAATACAGAGCTGCAATATTTGCTGGCAACAGTTTGAAAAGTGATTCAGACTTTTAATGTTTCCAACGCAAAATCGCAAAACGAAAACAACAGTCCTTCAGGGACAAAGTTCCTTTGGACTAAAAATAAGTTTTAACAGTTAAAATTAAAGAAGAACAAGGTTAACAGGATATTATACTGAAAAGATGTTACAAATGACAATTTTCAACTTTTATAAGATGCAAAATGGTTATCGAAAGTAAATTGTAAAGACTGTTAGACTTTTCGGTGCAAGAATATGAAATTTCCAACAGCGCCTTTGCAGGATATTGATCTTTCATTTGGTAGTTCGGTATACAAAATACACCACTAAGTTACACATGGGAAGAATGCAATAGCTTTTTTACATAAAAATGAATATTATTACATATATTAATAACGGAATATTACGAGATAAAACATAACTGCGCCTTTAAATCGATAAAATATAGAAAAATAGTTATAATAATAATATATTTTTAGAAGGTCTAAGATCAAAATGCCTCTACGTTTCATATAATGGAATATAAATGAATTTTTTTGGAGTGTGACAGAACATGAAAGCAGACTTAACCCAGCTTCTACTTTTTCAACCATTCTTGTAGACCGGAACATGGCTCTTGCGCTTTATCTTTGTCTCAAATATTCATCGTTGTACAACATAGCAAGCGGTGGGCTTGGGTCAGCTGCGAAGCATTTAGGAATTTTGTATACATATGTAGCAATTGATGTAGAGATTTAATATCCCTTCACTGCCACGACCAAGTGACTAAAAACACAATTTTATGCCATTTGATATAGTTGACAATCTAAGGACGGAATACACGAGGGACGTGCTTGGTGTAAAATTCAGTACTAAATGCCATTTACTAGATGGAAACAACTGTTCACATCTTAGATTTAAAGATGATTCGGATCGAACATAATGACTCTATTTCTGGCGACTTCGCTATATGAAAGCAGATGATTATATGAAGAAATGAGAGAAAATTTGTAGCCCTCGGAGGTAAACAAAATGAAATTTCAACAGTGTAGAAGACCGTGCCATCTTATAGATAGTAGAGATATGTGTAACGTAGACTTCAAAGACTTAATCTGAAACTTGGAACCCTTGTCATTTAAAGTCCTCCACCCCAAAATTCACATATAACCATATAAGCACTCATCGTTGAGGTCTAGGTACAAGCTATACCGACGTATTCCATCATATCTCGTTCCCATATTTAAAAATCTGATGTGTACATAACATGAATTTCTTGTACGGAATATTAAATTATATTCCATTTTACTGCATTTCATTCAAACATACTGAATTAACAGTTAACGAATTTTGAATTAAATCTACTTCGTCGATAGCGCATAAACCATAATAGAATAAATGCAATCGTTAGAGTTCACTATATTTATTTACCACAGCCACACTTCGGCGCTAGGTTCACTTAACAGCGTTACATCTCATCCATTTTAGAAGTCAGAGTAAGCAAAAATTATAGTATCTGAAGAATTACCACAAGTTCTATTCAAATTCTATAATAAATTTAAAACGATGTATAAAAGAAATTAAATAGATAAAAAAGAAAGAGTTTTTCGCAGACGATTCAGCGCCATTTACCTAATGAGCATGTGCTACTAATTAATTCAGTTCTCACTTCGCGGTAAGGCAAAAATACATAAAAGTTCAAAATATTTTCATTAAAAATTGAAAGATATAGAAAAACATAAACCACCAAGTTCAGTTCAAACAATTTTTACTATTGAAATTACAATTTGTGCTCAAAAACCAGCTAATAACTTAAGTGATAATTCCAGAATAAATCAAGCATAATTTAATTCGCGGTAATAAAACAAGACGTTACTTTGTTGTTGTAAAGCTTAGTTTCTCTAGATTGGGAACAAATCCACTATCTGCTAAGCTTCAAATGTAAACAAATATGGACGCGATCATAACCAAACAAAATCTGATATATACTACACGACTTCTTTGA
The DNA here is from genome assembly GCA_000611955.2 of Stegodyphus mimosarum. Lineage (NCBI taxonomy): Eukaryota > Metazoa > Arthropoda > Arachnida > Araneae > Eresidae > Stegodyphus > Stegodyphus mimosarum. The sequence continues at coordinate 121,307 of KK113491.1, forward strand.
AAGGAATATTAAATTATACTCAATTTTCCTGTATTTCATTTAAAGACATTGAATTAACAGTTAACGAATTTTGAATCAAATCTACTTCGTCGATAGCGCATAAACCACAATAGAATAAATGCACTCTTTTAAAGTTCTCTATATTTATTTACCATAGCCACACTTCGGCGCCAGGTTCACTTAACAGCTGTTCTATTCAAATACTATAATAAATCTAAAACGATGTATAAAAGAAATTAAACAAATAAAAAGTTAACAGTTTTTTTACAGACGATTCAGCCCCGCTTACCTAATGCGCATGCGCTACTAATTCATTCAGTTTTCACTTCGCGATAAGGCAAAAACACATAAAAATTCAAAATATTTTTATTAAAAATTGAAAAATATAGAAAAACATAAAACACCAACTAAAAAACCAATTTTTGCAATTTAAATTACAATTTGTGCGCAAAAACCAGCTAATAAGTTAAATGATAATTCCAGAATGAATCAAGCATAATTTAATTCGCAATAATAAAAGTAGACGTTACTTTGTTGTTGCGAAGCTTAATTTCTCTAGATTGGCAACAAATCCACTATTCTGCTAAGCTTCAAATGTAAACACATATGTCAGCTATCATAACCAAAAATTAGGCTTAGCCGCACTTAAGAAACTTTTAAATTGTTCATAATTCCACAATTATCTAAGAGCATAAAAATATTAACCGAAAGATAAGAACAACATAATTCAAGGATTTTTAAAGGAAAAAATGCACAATTTACAAACGTACAAGGTTAAAGAAACTGAGCTCACTGAGCCGAGTAACAGAGTGGTTATATATACGTAGGTTGATCCAAAAAAAAGTTTGCAAGCAGAAGCATTTGAAATGTAATAATTGTGGAATGAATAAGGGTGGTTGACAGATGGCGCTAGTTGTCCTACAGCGGTTCTACGAGTAAGTAGCATCAGTACGCAGACACTTAAGAGCGACAGTAATGGCACGACGTCTGGAAAAGTGGTCTCACATAGAGGTGCGAGCCGTAATTCGATTCTTATAGGCCAAGAATGTGGCCGCATCCGAAATTCACAGACAAATCGTTGAGGTATACAGGGATAAAGCAATGAGTAGACAACAGGTAGCGAAATGGTGTCGTTCTTATCAAGCGGGCAGAGAGCATGTGGAAAACCGCAATATGGAAGCGAGCGGCCGTCCAAATTCTTCAAGGATGGATATCAACACGGCACGTGTTGAAGAAATTATCCAAAGGGATTGACGAGTAACTGTGCGTGAGACTGCCTCAGAGTTGGACCTGAGTTATGGTAACGTTCAGCGTATCGTAACCGATGAGTTGCGATATTCCAAAGTTTGTGCCCGCTGGGTTCCACATGCGTTGTCTGCGGAGCAAGGCCACTTGAATGATGTGCAGCTTCACATTTCTTCAGCGATACCATTCAGACAGCCAACACTTCATTGATCGCATCGTTACCTGTGATGAAACATGGCTTCATCACTTCACCCCCACATCCAAAAGAGCCACGATGGAGTGGAAACACGTTGGATCACCAACGAGGAAGAAGTTTAAGGTCACACCCTCTGCCGGTAAAGTGATAGCAACCGTTTTCTGGGATACGACTGGTGTTATCCTAATCGAGTATTTGGAGTGTGACCATACCATTAAGGCCGATCGTTATTGTGCCACCTTAACGAAACTGCGTAAAGCCATCCCACGCAAACGGCCTGGATTACTGAGAAAGGCGTCATTCTTCTGCATGACAATGCCAGGCCCCATACAGCTCGCCAGACTCAGGAATTGCTGCAAAGTTTCAAGTGGGAAGTCTGGAATCACCCCCCCCCCATACAGCCCCGATTTGGCTCCAAGTGACTATTTCATTTTTCCGGCGTTGAAGCGATACTTATTCGGAACACGGCTCACCTCAGACGATACAGTGAAAACAGCTGCCGAGAAATGGCTCAATGAGCAGGGCCCTGATTACCACCAAGAAGGGATAAACAAATTGGTCGAACGTTCTGACAAATACCTAAACAGGTTTGGCGACTATGTGGAAAAGTGAAGGCCAGATGTGTCTCTTGATTCCCATTTGTATCTTGTTTCTATTGTTAATAAATACTTTTTCATTTTCCTTGTAAACCTTTTTTTGGATCACCCCTCGTATATATACTTTTGGGGAGGCTGACTGCAATCAAAATGCGAGGTGCACATCTACATGTTATAGCAGCCCCATATACAAAATTTCAACGTTCTGAGGTTAATCTTTTTTTTATACTTTTCAACAGTCTCTTAATTCACCTCCATGGTCATCCTGTCATTTTCTTTGTTCTTTAACTTTTCTCATTAAATTTCGTAAAACTCCTTATTAATGAATTCTCAAAATCTTGACATAAAAAAATACAGAATCACCTTGAAAATTCAGAGTAATAGCTCATGTTGTTTATTGAATAACAGCAAGAGGCACCCTGACAGCAGTCAGCAGTGATAGAATTGTTTCCAAAGACGAAAATCAAGTATAGTACGCGCAGTCGTGACTCATCGAACTTGAGTCCCATTCCAAACAAATATCATATTCACTTTCAAACAGGACGGCTGTGTTACAAAATATAGATGTATGCCGTGGTATTACTATTAAGTACTAGGACGCCATTTTGTTCGGTGGCAAAAAACTCCTCAAAGCACAGAGTCATAGGAGAAGCCCATATACAGCAAGTTTCAGAAAAGAACCAAAGTTAGGATTAGGCTTAACGAATATTCTACCAACAACATTAGAAAAGACTGACAGCGAAAATCTAGAACAGCTTAGAGAGAGTGTCTAGAAAGTAAAATGCGAAAAAAAGTAGAAGACACTGATTTAGAAAAAGAGATATTTATTTGCTCACTCAGTTTAAATGAAATTTCATGTATATCATACTCCTCATGTTCTATGAACATTCACGCAAATTGTTGCCACAGTTTTGCTTCAATCTCTGCCCGCAAGCGTAATCTCCCTCAGAAGAATATTGCCGGTTATTATTGTGACACTCGCAAGAGATAAGACGCATTAATAAAGCAGCGTGGAAAGGTACATGAATATTAGGACAGAAAAACTGTTGAAACTACTGGGAAGATGCTAAAACTGGTTGTAGTAGGACATGGTCTATTTATAGAACATTTGTTCAATTTCCTACAAATTGACCATGGCCCTTTACACTGTCTATATTTAACTGGGAAAGTTCTTATGGTGGAAAAGAGATGTTTACCATGTGAGAGCATCCAAAATGACAGACGTGACATCCAGAATTCTGGAGCACAAATTTTTGAAGACATCCCAGACAAGCGTATATCTGTTCAAAAAGGTATAGCGAAAGAGTCAAAATTTGGAGGTTAGGGTGGAGCGTGTACGGAGCATGTAAGAAGGGGAATAAATGTGTTCTTCAAAGTATTATAAAAGAAATAAATAAAATGTAGACATGTATGAAAATAGAGTTAGAATTGAAAACGCAGGTTACAAATACATTTAAGAACTATAAATCCAAACGTTACTCGACTTCGAATTACTATTGTATTGCCATTTTTGTTTTAGCAATTTTTTTATATGACCAATAACAATTATTATATATTTATCATTTGATAATAAAAATTTCTCATACAAAATTAATTGCTCTGCTGTTTTTAAATTACCTCTGTCTTACCGAAGTAAGTGAATTATTAACTAATTCACAGCGTTACTAATTTAAAAGTTCAGACAAAATGTTAATTTAAATGGTCATTAAAATAAGCCCTGAAAAAATTATTTCTTTTAGCATAATTTATCAAGCCTTTACTAACCTGGGTTTATTGCTATATGCTCGAACGAAACCAGGCTGCTCGAGTAAACAGTTGAAAAGTTTTAAATAAGTCCAAAGGTGAATGAACTCATTATGATGAGCCTAAAAATATCAGGCTAATAACACTAGATAATTTTTCAGTTAGTAAGGTGCGTTGAAAAAAGATGATGTTATTTGCAATAAGCCGAAGTTTTCAAATAGCCTACAACATCTACATCATGCTGATAACTAATTGTTTTACTTTTTTCAATAAGCTAAAGTTATAAAGTATTTCCTCCGCCTTCTTAGCAAGCCTTCGTGGTGTAATGGCCCGCACACTTGGCGCGTATTCAAGAGGTCTGAGGTTTGAGTCCCGGCGAGGGCATTGCTCATTTTTCATGTCTACTGCTTCGAAATAACCTAATGACTCAGCAAAGTAAATTCAAATTCAAGAAACAAATCTAAACCTATTTTAATCATCATTAGGTTGAGGAATGAATTAGAACAACTGCGACTTTTGTTACAGCAAACTCCTTGTTACTTAATTCAAAGTATTATGTTAAAGCCCCATAAAAACGAATCTCAAAAGCCCGAAAGTTTGATTTGTTATATCCAGTGGCTCGCTATATCCGATACGGTAAGAAAACTGTATTATCTCATTAAAATTTCTTCCGTAAAAATATAAAAACATTAAAAATGAATGGAAAAAATGTTGAAGAATTTACCTTGCTTGAAGTCCTAGTACGAAAATAATCTGAAATTGTGTGCTGGAGCGAGGAGGACTGCAAGAAAATGTTATCCAAATGCCTTCCCCGGTGAAAAACAATTTGTTGGATAGAATACACATTTTTCGATTCTAAAGTCTGTGTGAATAAACATTTGCTAATGTATGCATATCAGTTTTGCAGCCCCCTGTGGAAACCATGCGTTACTTTTCTTCAACGTTTTCATTAAAAAATCTTTGATTTCAGGGATTTTCCTTTTGTCACAACTCCTTCATTTTTCGAATTTTCGCGTGTAACAACATCATTGTCACGAGTTTCAACAGTTTCCATTTCACAAATTTTGAAAATATAAAATTCCATTTTTTTCCTGATCACTTAGCAATAGACAAATCTCTCTTTTCATCCCCTTCTTTATCTTGCTAGGCAAGAGTATCAAGAATAACTTCGGATAGTTGATTCTGTAACAAGTTTCCAATACTTTCCTCGAGCAAGCATTGCATCAACAAGTAAGCATCATAATGTACAGGTTTGTTTTACTTCTTCAAAATTCTTATAATGAGCTCCCTTCTGCAATATTTCAAGCTGTTAATTGACATTTCAAGCTGCTGATCACGTCTTAGTTGATAGAGTTCAGGATTGAAGTTACATTCAGAAGCAAGAAAACAGTCTCAATCCATTCCAAATCTTCGACACTTGAGTGAGGTAAAACTGTGCATCCAAAACACTAGAATCTTCGGTTTTTGGACAAAAGTTCTTCATTCCATTTTTGTAGCTCTTCTCCAAACAGTTTCGATATCAGTCTTACTTTATAACTAGATTTATAGGATAAAGGAAGAATTTTAATATTTTTTTATAAATTTTGAGATACTCCAGTCACCAAAAATCTGGGACTTTCAGTACCATTCATTTTAGCCCATAAGAATTTTAATTCGCAGTTTCAAAATGTTCCCTCAGTGAATTCTTGATTTAAATTTCAACATCTGACTTAGTACCATCGTGTAGAACAGTCCAGCTTTATTATTGTCAAGAGCGTCTTTTTCTCTGTAATGAGGAGAAATGTCATCCTACAGAATGTCTTTTTTTCTTGATATCAAAGTCTGAAACAGTCTCTGATTCTTCCACAATTCTGTTTGAAAGAAAAGTTCAATTCTTTAACGTATCCAACCATTCATTTGAGTGCAAAAGGGAGTCTCTTCAAAATGTTTGGAAAATTCACTAGCTTTTGTCTGAAACAGTTCAGACAAAAGCTAGTGACAGAAAGACAGTTCAGAAAGGCTTACAGAAAGAAATGCTTCTTCAACATGAACAGAATGAATTTACAGAAATGCTTCTTCAACATCATTATGCTCGGACTTTTCCAATTTTTTTCTTAGAACCCAAATTTTTCCCATAGCCAGAAATTACTTGCTCTAGAATTTTTCGCCTCCTGCCAGCTGTTGATATGCATAAACTATGTTCATGCTAGCTACCATTCTGCTCACACTCATTGAATCCTTTTCGAACAGTTCTTGCCTTGCAAAATGCTTTTACATTTAACATTGGCTAAGTGGATAAATTTTTGACACATCCACCAACCAATGCAGAGAGAAAAGCCAATACAAAGTGAAGAGAATTAGGTCAAAGGCTACGTGCAGTTTCGCCGACATGGAAAAAATGAAAAAGCAAACGATTTCGACATTCATTTATCCTTCTTAATGTCGAATGAGATCGTATTAATTTTCTCCAAGAAATATATGACTGCAAAACAAAGGTGCATTAGCCTTTCTAAAGAAAGTTCCAAGCTTTGCAAAAGACCTAAAAAGTGCAGAAACTCCCATTCGGAACAAACACAATTTAAATGTATTTTAAATACTGGAAAAAAGAATCAACCCGATAAAGATAAAAACCTTTCATTTACTAAAACAAGAATCACCTGCATAGCACCATTCTCTTTGCTTGCTTGAATAGAGAAAATTCCAAAATTTCCTTCACAGGGTCAGCCTTAAATAAAGCTCTGTCAGTCAAAGAATTCGAATGGAGTGAGACAGCTTATTCAAGTCCTTTCACTCAACTGTCACTATATGATAAATATGATCTCCTAAGATATGCTTACTGTGCATCCTAGTTTCAAAAAAATTCGTAACTATGCTACATGACAATTGTACAGAATTCAAAGAAAATTCGAAATCACGACTAATAACCTAAAAGTAATTTTCGCCGCAGTAAAAGCTTAAATAGGGATGATTTTTAAAGGCTAGTAAGTTTTCAGTTAAAAATTATAGAAATTCTTAAAAAATGTATGAAAATGTAAAAAAAGTGTTTTAGACAAAGGTATTCATAATTTTTTTTGTGTTTGATACTCATGCATTTAAAAGTTCACAGTAAGCATATAATAACGTTAAGTGTATATGAAATTGGACATGACAAAAAAAAATTGTGCATTATATCCCAGAGTTCTTTATAAATGGGAACCTATAGCAAGATTTAATTGTATGTACAATACGAGAAAAAAAGGGGGGGATAGTTCTATATCTCTCGTTCTACTGGGCCAATTGACGAAATTCAAATTTCGTTTTTCTTGTCTCGAAAGCGCAACTTAGGATATATATTAGATTTATATATAGCATCATAATACAATGATAATGCAATGGACAATTCTATATCTCTCGTCCTACTGGACCGGTTGAAGAAATTCAATTTGCGTTTTTATGTCTGGAAAGTGCGACTTAGGATATATATTAAATTTATATTTAGCATCATTCTAACATAGGTATTTTGCACAAAATCGGACTTTTTCTGAAATGGCATGCCAACGTTTTTCCACATTTCGATTCTACGACTCAAATTATGCCTAAGCATTAAATTTTGTAAAACTTTGCGAAATTTAGGGAGAAATTCAAAAATTTATCTTGGCGTATTTTTTCAGTTTTAGGCAAGAATAATGACTTGATGAACTTTTTAATTTATAGCAACTTATTTTTCCTTTTCTTTTTTTCTTTGCAGACGAATGGGAAAAAAGTCTTCATTCATACTTTCCAATGAATTGAACAAAGTGCGTGAACTACATTTGGCGTTATTATCGCTCAAAAACAAGATGCGAAATTCCAAAACAGTCCAATAAGTAAATTCATGTTATGTCTTAGAAAATTTTGAATAAAAAGCCCTAATTTTTGCAGATGTGCCTAGAAAAACATCTACTTTAAGACGACGTTAAAAATTTTATAGGTTATAATACAAAAATGTTTTTGAAAAATTTATAAAAAATATTTAAAAATACAAATTTTAAAATAAATCATAAAAGATGGGAGAATTATATTTGGATTAAGCCTAAATTTCTAATTCTGGAAGAAGGAAACAGGTAAGTTTAATGAAAAAACAGAGATTAATAAATATATATAAAATTCAATTAACATTAAGGAGCTAATATTTTAAAAACTGCTAGTGCGATTTTTATTAAATTTGGCAGTTTGGCATAATTTGATTCGTAGAATCGAAATATGGAAAAACATTTGCATGTCATTTCAGAATAAGTCCGATTTTTTTTTGTCAAAATGCCTATGTTAGAACAAAAATTGATTCATATATATATATATATATATATATATATCCTAAGTCGCTCTTTTGAGACATGAAAAACATAAGTTGAATTTCGTCTGTCGGCCAAATAGAACGGGAACTCAGCAGAACTGTCCCATTTCTTTTTTCTACGCAGTGTACTATCAATACTAAACCTTCTACTACTTAAATAATTGAGCAGACTGCTGTCGCATACATATTGCTCTTCAGTCCTAATCAGTTAATAGAATCAATAATTCAATACTCATCCCTTTTCTCGATCGAAACCGTAAAATATATTACGATAACATCTAGCATAAATCGAACAGCCTGCGAAGTAGCTTACTAAATACAATCACAGTCTAGTAGAAGTATAGTTAGCAATCAGCTAAGCAATAGGTCATTTTGATCAAAATAGTGTTATAGCGTTACAATTTCTTAAAATTATTTTCATAACTCGTATTAAGTGATATTCGTATTTAGTGTACATGAAAGTTGCAATCTTTCCTCTTGTTAGCACAAATATGAAATAAATTCCTTTGAAAAGACTAGCAATAAAACCGTATTACTTTTGCAAATATCATAAAATGTCAATTAGCTTGATTCTCTCAGAGCTCAGCTCATCCATTTAATCGAAAAACCCAGATAATTGCATTTTTCTTCGGCGTTATTTTATTTATGCAGCGATTATATATTTAATGAGAATGGAACTGACATTTAAAACAAATTAAGAGCTTTTTTTTTTTTTTTTTTTTTTTTTTTTTTTTAAGGGTTATTAAAATCGAAATGGGATTTTGCGTCGGTTAACTATAAACAGCGAATCACTTTTCAAATTGTTGCCAAAAAATATTATAACTCTGTATTTCTTTTAGAAAGATTTAATGGTAAAGAGTATGTTCCTCGCATTGCAAAAAACGACGGTTTCTGAATAATGTAGTCTTCTACCCTAATATGGTCATCTGGAAGCCCGAATTCTGAATTTATATTTCACATTTTATAAAGCTTTAATGAATTTTTGAATAATAACTCAACAATTTGAAAGCGAACAGTGGCAACACTGTACGGATTAAAACATCTTTACCTCAAAGCGTGCGAGACTGTCTATCGGAAAATCTGAAAATATAACATTTTTAAATATTTTGTGATTTTGCTGTTGAATTGAAGTTTTGGTGGCGAAGTGCGAAGAAAATAATACTTAATAAAAAACGTTAACACACAAAATGTTAATTCTAAAAAGCAAAAAAAAAAAAAAAAAAAAAAAAGAAACCTTTTTAAAAATGCAAGCCTTCTTATTAAAACTAAACACTGATACGACAAACTGAGAAAGAAAGAAAAAAATAGAAAAATGTTGTGTTAACACTTAACAGGGCATCGGGAACTCTAAACAAATGCTGCTTTTAAAATTTTTGTCATTTTGCTGTTGAATCGTAAATGCCGTAAGTGCGAAGAAACTGATGCTTAATAATAAAGCTAAAAAGTAAAAAAATCTTTTATTAAATACAAACGATCACAAATTTTTAATTTTTGCGTGTAAATTAAGAAAATTTAAAAAAAATAAATATTATGCTCAAATGTTCGTTTCTTTTTTCATTTACAGACACATTATGTTTCGAGAGCATTTGGCTAACTCCAATTTGGGCTAAAAATATTTAAAAGCAGAATATCTTTAGAATTTCCTATACACAATCTCACGAGCTGAAGATAAAAACGTTTCATTTCCTACAATTTTGCCACTGCTCCCTTTGAAATTGTTGAGGCTTTTAATCAAAAATTTATGAGTTAAAGATTTACAAAACACGAAATAAACAATAAAGCAAATTCCAAATTCGAGCTTCCAAGTGCCCAAGTTGCGGTGCAGGATGTTATTCAAAATTTGACGACTCTAGATAAAGTAGTTTTTTCACAGTGCAAGAAACATACATACATTCATTCAGATTCCTTATTAGTCCAAAGGGACAATTTCCCCTGAAGGACTATTAATTTCGTTTTGGCGTTTTGCGTTGGTACACTATAAATGTCGGTTCACTTTTCAAATTGTTGCCAACAAATATTTTTTGATATCATGTGGTAGTCATGTAGTATCATCCAATTGTACTATATATAAATTCATAAAAGTCAAGTTGAAAAACTTAACAACATTTATTTTCTGGGCATCTGGAAGCCCAAATTTGGAATTTGTGTTATTATCTATTTAATATTTTGTAAAACTTCAACTGATTTTTGATTAACAAACTTAAGGATTTCAAAGCGAGCAATGGCAACATTGTGGGAAAGAAAAATTATTTATCTCCAGCGCGCCAGACTGTGTATCGGAAATTCTAAAAATATGCTCATTTTAAAATTATTTTGCAATATTGTTGTTGAACTGAATTTTAGGGTTTAAGTGCGAAGAACATGATATTGAATAAATAAAGGTAACCCACAAAATGTTACAAAAACGCCCCTTCGGGCGTAGTGTAAAATCTGAAAGCTTTGGGATTTTCTTTAATTTCTTTAAATATAATATAGGGAGATAATATCTGGTGCCAAAAGTGAAAGGAGATACATCGAACTTAAGTAATTCAAAGCAAAATGCCACTTTCGAAACTAATAACCTTTTTGAGATAATGCCCCTTTGGGCTTTAAATAAGGAAAAAAAAGTAGCTAAACAAAAATCTGAAAGGTTTCAGATTTTAAACTACGTCCGAAGGGGCGCTTTTTTAACATTTTGTGTGTTATATTTATTTATTAAATATCATGTTCTTCGCTCTTCAATTCAGTTCAAGAGCAATATCGCAAAATAATTGAGCATATCTTTAGAATTTCTGATACACAGTCTCACGCGCTGGCGATAAAAATGTTTTTTCTGTACAACTTTGCCATTGCTCGCTTTGAAGTCCCTAAGTTCCTTAATCAAAAATTCGTTAAAGTTTTACAAAATATGAAATCGGTAATAAAAGAAATTCCAAATTTCAAATTTGGGCTTCCAGATGCCCATATCCGCAGTAGGATTATGTCATTCAAAAATTTGATTGTTCTATAATTTAGGTAGAGTTGTTTTATGACAATGACAGAAGCATACATACATTTATGCACATTCTTCATTATTTAATTTCTTCAAGTATAATACAGGCGGTAATATTTGGTGGCAACAATTTGAAAAGTGAAACGCACATTCAGAGTGATTCAGCGCAGAATCGCAAAACGAAAACAATAGTCCTTCAGGAACAAAGCCCTTTTGCACTGAAAAGTCTGAAAGGTTTCAGATTTTAAATTACGTCCAAAGGAGCGTTTTTTTTTAACATTTTGTGTATTACGTTTATTTATTAAACATTATGTTCTTTGCACTTAAACCATAAAATTCAGTTAAAGGACAATATCGCAAAATAATTTTAAACTGAGCATATCTTTAGAATTTCCTATGCACAGTCTCACACGCTGGAGATAAAAATGTTTTTTCTGTACAAGGTTACAATTGCTCGCTTTGAAATCCTTGAGATTGTTAATCAAAAATTTGTTAAAGTTTTACAAAATATGAAATTGATAATAAAGCAAATTTCAAATTTGTTCTTCCAGATACACATATTCGCAGCAGGATTATGTCATTCAAAATTCGATGGCTCTAGGTACCATCGTTTTATCACAATGCGAGAAACATACATACATTTATGCACATTCTTCATTATTTAATTTCTTTAAATATAATACAGGGCTGTAAGGTTTTAGTTAAACTAACCAAGTTTTATTTTAATTTAAATCTTTTCTATCTCCTCTCTGCTTCAACTTCCTGTCAGAAGAAGCGCGCGTTTTTAGCTTATGCTAATTTTGAAGTACAGCCAAGCACTATTTAAGCCAGAGGTAGAAACCTCTCGGTGTGTGAGAGCTCAGACTCAGATCACGGTCACGCCGCTCAACGTTCGTCTGACCAGCTAGCAGTTTAAATTTATAAGCCATAGTGCTTACTACGTGATTGCATTGTAAAACAAATTAAAGTGCGGTAGTATTTAGTATACCTTGCTACGCACCCTTTTCGGTAGAGGCCAATCTCCGCGAATTGCTCTGCGAAGCAAAGTTTGATTTAAGTTACATTTAAATTTATTTAAGTTTATTTGATTGTTAAGTTCGACCAAAGTGTGGTCTTTTACTTTCTGTATCTCTCCCGAATTGGGAGGTTTGTTATTAATAGTGATTTAATAAAAGAGGATTTCAAATCCCTTTCATGTGCAGTTATTCTCCAGCCCAGCAGTTACATCAGAACATAGCGTACCTTCCGCTCCCTGTTCCAGTTCAGGACTTAGAACTTGAGGATAAGAACCCTTTACAGAATTTACAATGTTTCCAAAAAGAATGCACAGAACACAAAGTCCTGATAGGGCTACAATATTTGGTGGCAACAAATTGAAAAGTGATTCAGACTTTTAATGTTTCCGACGCAAAATCGCAAAACGGAAACAATAGTCCTTCAGGGACAATCACCCTTTGGAGGAAAAAAAAAAACAGGAGTGAGTGCAACAGAGTAGACTGGGAGACTGCGAGTTCAGAGAGAATGTAAAAAACTCAACAAACCATTCTGCATAACCTTTAATCTGAAACCTTTCAGATTTCTTTTAATTTTTATATGGAAGATCATCAATATCTCAATTACATTAAGCAAGTTTCTTAATAATTCCACTTTTTCTCCGTCCGTAATGATATTAGATTTGACCTCCATTACCATATCAATGTGTTTCCGTTTAAGTAGAACATTAACCAGTAAAAATATTACAGTACTATATTTATTCAGAAAGAAAATGCTTTCTTTGAGAATGGAGCGCCATGACTATTCACACACACACAAAAAAAAAAATCCTGACATACATCATTAGATTGATGGAAAGCAACTGGCTGTAGTTGCATCATATTATGAACGTTAAAGAGTTCTTGCGGAGAGAGAACAAATCTACTCTCACAACGATATTTACTCTGTTTCAGCAAAAGAAACTGTTACGGCTAAATAATGATTTGAGGAATAAACAAAGAACAAATTTATACAGTTAATAGTTTGCTTTTTGTTAATGTTCGTAAGCCACATACTTGTTAAATGATATATGGTGATATGTTACTGAATCAAATAAGATGTATGTCCACGACATGCAATAACTTTTTATTATTAACCAAAAAATATGCATCTCACAGATTCATTCAAATTGATTTAATAACTTCTTGCAAATACATATCTCATTTTCCCTCTATTTAGTATATTCAAATCAACGGAAAAAATCAAAATACATAGTCAACCAGATGATTAAGATTTTACGTAACTGAAGTATGATATATAGAAAACTTCATCTTTAAGTAACCTTGTTTACTTTCATGTATGACATAATATTCCAATCTAATCTGTATCTAGAGAATATGCAACTTGTGCCAAATCGAGTCTCAAAAGCGAAGAAATATTGATTTTTATAAATTGAAGCGTCGCTGAAGGTAAAATTTAATCTCTGAAGATGTTGCAACCCAAACGAATATACGAGTAAACACATCGACACGAATGTAAAAAACAATTCTTTTTCCCGTCTCTAGAGTAGCAATAGATCTACTCCTAGACGTAGCTACAAACGACAAATGTTCCTAGTTTGAAGAAAGTTCAAAATGAAAAGAAAACTTCTCTTCCTGTTAAAGCAGCTTAATAACTTTTTCCTCAGTTCGATCCAAAAAACACGAAGGTAGGAAACACGAAGGAAATGTATCAAATAAATAGGCTTTCCATACAGCAAAAAATAACTGAAGAATTTTATGTCAAACATATTTTTCTAAAGTTAGAGGAGTACCAATATTAGAGAAAATATGTACGAAGAGAAGTGCTTCGGGTTATTCTTTTCTGTGAATGCTTACACAAGATATTTCCGATCCCATTATTTCGGGAGTCTTATAAAAAGAAAAGTTGAGCTGGAACAAACTGTTAATAAATATTTTACTCGTGTTGGCTTATCTTAATAATTATAATAATCAGCAATAATACAAACGCAGAATATTTTATGAATAATGAAACTCTCATAGCTGGAGTTATACAGAGGCTGTTCGCACATTTTTTAGACGACTTTGTTTTGCTACGAAAGAAATCGCCTGCTTGGAAAATTTTTTTAACTGCAACTATATTTCCGAAAGTGTAATTATCGTCTGCTGTTTGACAATTTTGTTTTTATACAAAATGGCGCTTTTAAAGAAGCAATGGACAGAAGGCTATGTTTGCGCTCTTTCCGAAGAAAATTATTCGTATTTAGTTAAGTAAAAATGTTACGAAAGTCATGATGTGTCGGTATCTAAAGCAACGATTGATAATATTGTCAATAAGAAAGGGGGGAAAATGTCAAAGTTTGGTTTCAAGGAGAAAAATTGTTCAAAATACATATCCAAGGAAATAACGGAATGTTTCGAATATTGCAGAGATAAGAATTTAGTGTCAAAAGAAAATCTTCGATGTCAAAGGACAGCTGCGTCATCATTAAAATGCTCATTTTCCACTGTAAACAAAGTGATTAATGCTGATTAGAATCTTAAAATGGCAAAAAAACGTAATGGGCATTGTCTTTCTCCACAACATATCGCCGAAAGCAGAACGCGCTGCAGAATTTTCTACCAGAAATAATTATTCGGTCAAAACTGAAAAAATGCTGTCACAATAGATGAATCTTGAGCATATTTAAATGACCGCAATAAAAAGATATCATTTATTAAATCTTAGAACATGGTTGAAAGAATCTAAAGAAGTTTTTCAAAGGATTTATGATTCTTGCTGGTTTTTGATATAACGACAAGTAAAAATTTAAGAAAGTGCTATTAATCAGTAGAATTGCATTAAGACAAAGGAAGCAGCCGCACATCAAAATCCACTGTTCATTTTCTAGAAAAACTGCAAGAAGAAACGTGTGAAGACCATATCCTTCATTCATATACCTGCCAAATCTCCACGGATTTTATTTAGTGTTTAGTGGTGGCTTGGTTGTGTTTATATATATCCTTCCTCTCTTGCGGCTTATTTAATATCAGTATACCTCTTTTGGTGCACTTGAACAATGCTTTCGGTGACAGATGGCTAAATGACTGATAGGGTCGGTCGTTCTCGACAAATGCTTGAGGAGCAAGTTTTCTGCCATGTAAAAAAGGGATGTAGAAAAGAAAAAAATATCATACATCACGCTTACTTTAAACTCTTCATTCCGTCGACATCTTGATATAATTATTGGATATACTAATCTGAGATCGCCTAATTTCTCCCTGAAAAAGTGAAACTCCTTCTTTGAGAATCCCTGAGCAAGAAGATAAATTAGGCTCATTCGTACAATAGACAATGAATATGTGCTCCGCGGATATAGATTGAAGTTAGAAATATCTCTTAATTGTTCACCAGTGGAAAATTCCTCAGCTACCCACCTTGCTCATGTCCCAGCCTTGCAAGATTTCGTTTCAAGTAGCATACATCGAACAATAAATTTCTATACAAATAAAAAAGAGCTCTGAATTTCGTAATTTAATATTGCTACGTCGTCAGAAACAGTTTAAGAGTCCAAATTTTGTCCTTAGTGCTAAAAAAAAAGTATTTTGATTTTCAAATATTCGTAATTGAGTGTTAGTTACTGCGCATTTTAAACAGTACTTAAAATTTTCTATCAATCCCATAATATAATATTAATTTTCTTTCCTTTTTCAGCTCAACCGGATTCATAAGTTTATATTTATCTTTCGTATCACTACTAAATAAATAGGTTCCTGCCTTATTTTGATCGAGTAAAAATAACCAGAGGACTGTTTAATACTATCACGCCCATCAGCTGCTTCAATCTTTTCAATCACTGAGTTTTTAATATCCTGGAAGAGATTTGGCAGTTCATCTTTTCTGACGGCAGTAAATCATATTCTCCTCCCTTATCAAGTTTAGTGACGGTTTTCTTTACATTTTTTTATTCATTCGATCAAATATCGGGCGAGAAAAGTAAGAAACATAAACTTCAAATAAAAAAGAAGATTCGTTCTTGGTGTCGAAAATCAATTGAACACGTCAAGACAGAATTTCATTAGGGGCAGTAAGCAGTTCCAATGCGAGCTCCTGAAAAGAAGTCGACAGTTATTTTCTTCAGATCCAAAAAATACTTCTTTTTCCATCACAGTTTGATGTTTTGGAAAGACATTTTCAGTTTAAAGAATGGTTTAGATAAGACGAAGGTTATCAAAATAGTTGATTTCTAAGATCAACAGTGGTTATATAAAAAAGAATGCTAATTTTTTTCTTCGTCTTTTCAGAAAGAAATACGATTTCAGACTTGAATTTTAAGCTTCCATTACGCTTTTATAGTTTTATCCAGTGTCACTCAAATCTTCAATATAATTACTCAGTCATCATTTTTCAGAATGATTAGGTACATAGAACTGTAGCTGCTGTCCCCCACACACACATTAAATAAGGAGACTCCATTTTAAATTATAATGCCTCTCCATCAATAAGAGCTTTTTTCGTTGGGTTATATTGCTGATGTGGAATATTAACAAATTAATAAAAGTATTATGTAGCTTGGAAATACGAGGGCCACTGGAGAAATTTTTGAGATGCATATAAGTTTTTAGGTCATTCCTGAGATATCATTTTTGAGGTACATAAGAGTTATACATACGAAATTTTAGGAATATTCAAAGTAAATCTCCTGCATTATCAATGCACCTCTGTTGCCGAATTTTCCAAAGATTAAATGCCTTAAGCCATTCATTTCTTGTAATCGATGAAAAAAATGCATTTATAGCCACATCAATCTCATCTTTGGAATGAAAATGATATCAGCCTAAGTTCTTTATTTAGAATAAAAAAAAAATAGCCAAAAGTCACACACAGCTAGATCGGATGAATAGGGTAGATGTTCTATCACTTTGGCGTGTTTTTGTTCAAGAAACTCAACTATCTGTCTTGCTGAATGAGAAGATGCATTGTCATGGTGGAGCATAAACCCTCTAACATTCACTTCTTAAATAATTTCTGGAAAACACTTAGTGATGTACCAGTTAGCTGTAACTGTTTCCGCCCTTCCAGCTTGATGGCTTTGACCAGTCATGTACTTCTGAAGAAAACGGCATACATTACTTTTTTCATAGCACGTTGTCTTTTCACCATTCTGGGCGTGGGATCATCTTCAGAGACCCATACTTTACTTTCCTGACATGTTGGAATGTCAAGAAATGGTATATTCCCTATATTATTTTATTAGAAATAATATTAGGAGACAACATTTTGTGACCACGTTCTTTTATTTGTGTTGCCATACATTTTAAAAAAACATTCGCTGCATTATATCTTAAAAATAATACATGCCTACAACATTTGGTGGTAGCTTCCTGTTTTTGTGATACCCGGCATTTTTTAAATGTTCGCTATATTATTTCTTTAAAAATAATACATTGCGATAAAATTTAGTCGTAAGTTCTTTGTATTTGAAATGTGTACCTGACAAAAAAAGTGAGGAACAAGACTATAGAATGTTACTTTAAAATAGGAACTTTAAAGTTATATTCCTCAGGCCAATTTAACTGGTAACCATGGGAATAACAACTGTGGAAAAAAAGTCGAGTCGCTTAAGTCTCCTCTACTTCATTTCCGTTTAGTATGTTCCGCATTATAAAAAGCACTCGAATGATACGGATTTGAACTACAATCTCATATGATGTGGTTAAATTAAATGCTGCGCCGTGAATGACAATGCGAGTTATGATTGCAAATGGAGGAGGTTTGGCAACGGCTTTGCCTATCTTAAAACAACAGGCTATAATATTACCTCTGGTACTAAAAAAATATACAGGAAAAAAAAGAAAGCGTGAAAGAGCGCTTAGATCATCAGATGTACTTATCTTTTAATTTTACAATAATATAGAATACGCATGTGACTTATTATTAGCTCCAATCCATGAAAGTAAATTGAATTGAACCTTTCTGTCTATTGTTTCTGTATATAACAGACAGGTAATTGAGAAAAGAAAGCGTTTTATTTACGCTAAAATTAGAAAAGGCTTTTTAGTTTTATACTTATTTGTCAAAAAATAACAGCAAAGCAATTCTACAATAAACCATTATAATTCAGAGAATGCAATCTGAAAGCGGAAATGACAGGAGAATGTATAGATCAAAAGGGCTAGCTTCTTAGAAACAGACATGATTGCACCTGGCTCCTTACGAAAGAAACCTTATGCATATGCCCACAGGCATGAATAAAATATATATTCTCTTCCTAGTAAGACAGCATACATAAGATACAATTTACAATAACTTAAGTTCTTATATGCTCTTCGATGATTCCTTTTCTTTTGCTTTTTTTTTTTAATAACTAGAGATTTAAAAGTGAGAGTCAGTTTTCGAAGTTCTTTCGAAGAGCTGCTACTTTAAATTAATTCAGTGTGAACTACCAGACCTGAGGAAAAAAAAAAACATAAAATTCTGCCTCATTAAAGTAAAAAGTTAGACTGGGATTGAAAAATCAAATGACATCAAATTTCATAGAGAAAAGGTTATATTAAAATGTCATTAATTTTTAAATTGCTTTAATTAGAAGTTTCGGAAATAAATATGACACTTCAAAGTTGAAAGCTGGCGTTGCTCAGTTCTTACGAGTATTACAGTACTGGAGTAACTGGTTGTCAGATTCTATATCTATCCAGAATTTCCTTTGGAATAAATCACTAACGAATTTTTCAATGATGTAAATAATATTGCAATAAAAATAAATAAATAAATTACATCTGCAGGGGCTAAGTATCCTTACGAAACACAGAATAACTACCGAGTTGGGAAAAAATGTCGAGCTATTAGCTGAATGGGTGAAAGCGAAAAACGCAGGTAAAATGTAGTACATAAGGCAATACGAATCGCAGTAAGACGCCGTAACTAAAACGTACAGATATTTTAAAAAGGAATTACATGCAAACTACGAAAATATAAAGGAATGACATTATGAGAGGAATTATTATTGTTAGGGAATAAATGACTAATTAGGTTCCCAGCAAATATTTCTTTCAAAATGTTAATGAGTGAGAATGATATTAAATAATGTCTGTAAAGGTTGGGGCTTTGCGAATTTCATCCAATCAGCCCGTTATTCTTCTAATTACATTAAATTTTTCCATTAATTTTAATTACATTAAAATTGGAACATTCAGTATAATTTCCTTAATAATTTTTAGAAATCACTGAAAGCTCCAGAGATATTTCTGAGTGGGTTTTTAAGGAATCTCCTTGAAAATTTGGTGTCTAAGTAGAAAATAAAACCATTTTAATAAAAAATTATATCAAATCAATGTAAGAATGAAAGCTTCAGAATGGTTCTATCAAAATGCAAGTTTCCAATTTAGAATGTTACGTTTGTTTTGATCTTTAAAACGCTTTCTTCGAATAGCGGAAGCCATCACTAGTAGTTACAGCACAATTTTGGAGTTCTACGATTGGACAGCAATCAAGTTCTGTGATTCATAGGTATTGTATGACTATGTCTGTGGTGTGAGTTTGGGGATAAATATAAAGAATTATTCGGTTTCATGATCATCATCTATTTAAAACAACGTACGTGACTAACTGCAGTTTTTCTACGAATTAAATTTAAAATGGAGTAATTTACAAAACCATACGTTAGTAAAATGTAATCTTTATTGGAGTACGAAAACAAGATAATACTGTAGCAAACAACGCATGTAAGCAAGAAAGTTAGAAATATTTTCCCCCTACAAGAATAGACAGGTAAACAGAAAATTTCATTAATAAGTAAAGATAATGTTGTAGCAAAATCAATAGCAAATAGTAAAAAGTCCTAAAAAATATCTTCCCTCCCCATAGAACACAGACAAACAGAAGATAATTAGCTAACAATTCTGAAAGGAACTTCTTTATAATAAAATAAACAGATAATCTAATGAACAGATAGCTAGGAAAAATGACTGAAGAGTTCTCAAAAGAACTTTTTTCCCTCTTTAAAACGAACAGATAGTAAATATTCTGATTCAAATTAAGCTTTGATGAGAAAGCGCAAAATGTTTACAATCACTTGTTAGTAATAAAAGTAAATACAGCATACGCAGTTTGTTCAAAATTTTATTCGCAGAGAGCCATGTACAAGTATCCCAGTTTCAATCCAGCTATCCTGCTAGGCGGTGGTGGAAGTATGGTAACCAATAACAGTTGGCAAGTTGCCACAGGAAAACTTTCTTTATTGGTGATTGACCGATAGATGGCTCGAATAGACCTGAGCTGAGAGTTCTTTATGCTATATTAACTCTTCGTAAGGAGCTTTACCATAGTGGAAAAAAGACTGGCGATTACAAAATAAATAAATAAATAAAAACTGAGAAAATATTGTTTAAAATTTTATATGACTATAATTTTTGTACATTTCATGTATTAATTTTTCTACACAAGTCTTGAGTATAATACTATTTCACAGAGTAAAGCATCATTTGACAATATTAAAAATCTCCGTAATATGCTTATTGTTCTGTGATATTCTCATGCTCTCCGTGATACGTGCATATTCTATGCCTGTTTGTTATTTCAGTTTAGAAGATGGCACTAATTCTCAGTTAGTCTCACAAAATCTTCTGACTGTTCATTTTAAATAAATGCCTTTGGCAGGATCTTTATATATCTTTTTTGAAACTCGCATAGATTTATTAAGATAAGTTAATAACACAATAAACTTTGAAACTGACATTCCCACATTCTTCGCGTAGAACTGCATTTAGAACCTTCCCAATGAACGCATTTATTGAGTACTAAACCGAAAACTGGGATATTAAAGTAACAATAAGAAAATATAAAATATACTAATGTAGCAAACATGGACGTATTCTGAATTTTCATTAACGGGATTTTCATGAACACCAACTTTTTAAAAAATTATATTAATGAATGTAAGTTTGAATCACATCTATTAGAAAGTTGACTATGGTATTTATGCGTGTTAATTTATTGTTGCATATCGCATAGCATGTAAATAATGAAATACACATATTCACAAAATTTTAATTTCTGATTCGAAATAAAATCTTTCACTCTGTGTAAGCTATATATTTAAAGAGATTAATAAAGACTTTACGATACGATTGAGTTAAAAAATAGCAATTTCTTTTTCCCAGTTTCAAATTTATAAGCAAGCTGACTGTGATACCAAAGGTCCCGGTTTCGAATCCCAGAGAAGGCATGGTTGCAACTGTCCGTCCCTTCATAGGAGCCAAAGGTGGCCCACCTATTAGGTGCCTCCATAACTAAGTGATGATCACTTCTGGCTTATTGGTGGCCAAGCCGAAGATAGTTGAAGACTCGCCATTAGGGGCAAAAAACTTATAGGCACGTGCTGTATGCACTGCATGCTCTAGGATGAAGTTCCTGTTAGCAAATTGTAATCACTTAGAGCTAAGTGAAAACACACGCATTCTTTATGAAACCAATTTTCCCGTCCGTAATATTCATACACATCTTCCTGTCTTTTCTGCTTAGTGCCATTTCGGAAAAATTCCCTTTACACTACTCAAATACGGATTGCCAGCATTACTTACTATGCTATGCTCATTCAAAGCTATGCACAACCATTCACGTTAGTTCGACACGGGGTAGGGCGTAGCCCAGGAACCTGGCATTGTGACTTCGTCACCTAAGAAGCCAGCATTTGCATATCGATTTTAGCAACAGCAAGCCAACTGCGCTGCTCATCCCAGCGTTATTTTTGCTTTAGTCATTTTGTTTCCGTCAGAAGGCAAACATTCGACTACAGTCGCAAATAATAAGCTCTTTAGAACTGATTATGGATTAAATTTCAGTCCTTACGCTTCCAGAAACTTTTATTTTATTTAAAATAGCTGCAACCCTATATGGATACGCAACTCATACTTTGAAATACACTGGATACTGCTGTGAATGAATGAGAACAAATATTGGAAGGCAAAACAATAATACACAAGCAATTTTTTCAGATATTTAGCACTTGAAAGAATATTTTAAGGTAATGTAATTTCTCTTTGCTGTCTAGTCGCTCCTTAAAATATGAGTGATGTAAGTAAGAATGTAAACGAGTAAAGTAAGAATGATGTCTGTGCTCTAATTGTATTTACTTTAATTATACTCAACTTACTTATTCTTTCGTTCACGATCAAAATACTTATTCTTTCGTTCACAATCTTAGGCCATTTTACAAACCTTGAATTATATTCTTAGTAGATTCAGGAAGAGGTATTTGCCAAGAAAACGACGACTATTTCTGTATAAAGTTCTAGACTGAAATTTATAGCTACTACAGAGGATTAAGGTGTTTTCCGGTGGCAGCAAGGTTGCACTCCTTAGTTCCGGTTTACTGAAATGGTGCAAAACTCGAAATTTGATTGAGATCAGGTGTTTTGGACAAACGTGTATATATACAAGCACTTCAGTTAGCTGATTTATTATATTGTACCTGATCCTCTGAATACCTGTCTGCAAACATACTGTCATGCGCCTTTAAGGCAAAAGTATCAACGAGCCGGCGACGCTACACAAATTAGTGGCAGTCCGGCAATAACGGACATGAATGGATGAAAAAAGCTGATTTATTGAGCGTATGCATTTACCGTTCACTTTCTAAAGGTGGTGGAAATGGCAAGGGCTTCCTAATTAAAGAGAGCTGTTATCTTTATTTCATTTATTGCTTTAAAAAAGGTTACGTAGCATTAAAAGTGTTTAGTTTTAAAATGAGCGCAAAAAGTAAGTCTAATTTTAACTATCAAGATAATTTAAAAATTGCAGAAAGTTTGTTACAAATTAAAGATGAAGATAACGAAGAACTTGAAAGTATTAGTGACATTGAAGAAGATGTATTTGAAACGAGAGATGAACATACGGATACCGAGCAAGAGGGTGATTCAAGTGATTCCGAAAGTTCCAGTTTCGATGATAAGTATTATATTGGGCGAGATAATGTTTCTATATGGGAAAAGTTTAATTCTGAGTTCACTCCTGTTTGGGAACAGAATAGTGTGGCCTATATACCTGGTGTTGCAGGCAAAGCAAAGGTTGCTAAAACGCCCAAAGAATGTTGGGAGTGTTTCTTTGATGACAAGATACTTTCTATAATTGTTGAATGCACAAATGAGAAAATTTCGGAGAGTCGACTAAACTATAAACGAGAAAGGGATGCTCGACCAACAGATAAACTTGAAATTAAAGCTTTGCTGGGTATATTGTATGTGTGTGCAGCTAGAAGAGACAATCATACTTCTACTAAAGATATCTGGACTCTTGATAAAACTGGTTTAGAACTATGCAGACTTATCATGTCTGAAAAACGTTTTAGATTTCTTCTTTATTGTCTGAGATTTGAATGCAAAAGTGATCGTGAGGAGAGGAGAAAAATAGACAATTTAGCTGCAGTTAGAAATGTATTTACTTTATTTGTAAAAAATTGCCAAGAATCATACATTCCTGGAGAATTCTGTACATTAGATGAGAAACTCGAACCTTTTAGAGGAAACTGCCGTTTCAAAGTATTCTTTCCAAATAAACCATGCAAATATGGCCTTAAACTTTATGCTTTAGTTGATACTCATGTGTACTACACAGTGAACCTTGAAGTGTATGCTGGCCAGCAACCTCCAGGTTTATATGATGTAAGTAATAATCCTATTGATGTAGTAAAACGTCTCAGTTCAGTTATTTTGGGCAGTGGAAGAAATATAACACTTGATAGTTGGTTTACTTCTCTTGAAGTAGCCAAATATTTATATCGAGAAAATGTAACAATAGTCGGAAGTATCAATAAAAATAAACTTGAAATCCCCGTAAATTTTACTGTATCCAAGTCCCGACCAGTGGGATCATCTTTATACGGCTTCATGAAGAATTGTACTCTGGTTTCATATGTAACTAGAAAAGATAAAGTTGTATTAGCTCTCTCAACAATGCATCATGATTCAAGCGTTGTCCCTTCTTCAGGTGAAAAAGCTAAACCTGAAATTATAGCATTTTATAATGCTACTAAATCTGCTGTAGATACTGTAGATCAAATGTGCAATTCATATAGTGTTTCTAGAATAACAAGTAGCTGGCCAATGGTGGTTTTTTTCAGTATGCTTAATGTGGCAGCTGTGAATGCACAAATAATTTTCCTGAGCAATAATGTGACTGATCGACTAACACGGTGTGGTTTTCTTAAAAATTTAGCACGTAGCCTAGCAGATGATTATTTACGCGTTCGGTCACAATGTACTTCGTTGCCTGGCAGCCTCAAACGGAGCCTACAGGATCTATTTCCTGAAAAAGAAGAGTCCATTGGGCAAGGAAAAGTCCATTGTGCCAAAAAGAAACTTGTCATAAAAAGACAAAGATGTTATGTTTGTCGTGGTTCAAGAAGCAGATTGACTCGATATAGATGTCGAAATTGTGAAAAATATCTGTGTTTGCAACATGCTGAGATAATATGTTCAGACTGTTGATTCTTTTTATGCAGTTTGGTATGTGTGATACAATTTTATATCTCTCTGTGTGTGTATATATATATTAATTTATTAAGTAGGGATATTTGTTGTGCCTCGGTGCAGTTTATAGATCCTAAATTCTGCCTTTTACCTTCATAAATTCTAAAAGTAATTTAGTGTTCCTAAATTCTTCTGCTTGATGTTTCTAAACATTTTGCATTCCTAATTTTTTGCTCTTAGTGCTCTTCTAAATGCAAAAATTTTTATGGTTAGTCTATATTTTAGGATGCTCCTTGGATTATTGCCAAGTTATCGTTTCATTTATCGGCAAATTGTTGTTTCATTTATGGTAACCTGAGTAGTTGAATGTTTTGGAAACCCTATTATGACATGATTGGTTACGTGATTGCAGTGAATTTGATCGATGGGAAAATATTTGTAAGGGCTTATTTCTGCGCTGGAAGTCAGGTAGGAAGTACATTGCTTATATTATGCTGTATACCGTAAAATGGATGTATGGGATGAG
This sequence comes from Stegodyphus mimosarum, assembly GCA_000611955.2. Lineage (NCBI taxonomy): Eukaryota > Metazoa > Arthropoda > Arachnida > Araneae > Eresidae > Stegodyphus > Stegodyphus mimosarum. Next base: position 146,293 of record KK113491.1, read on the forward strand.
ATAAATGAAGTTTCTGTATGATCTGGAACGAAAAAGCAAAAAAAGCATTAATTGACTGGTGTGTAAATGAAGGTTTACTTAGTAATCATTATAAGTGCCCTGTTTGTATGAATGAAATGCATATGGTTAAACATAAAGATTGTTCAGATGGCTTTTAATGGGTTTGTCTCAAGAAAGCTTCATGCAAGAAATGCTACTGACAATCTGCCACTATAGTGGATATTTTTTACTCTCCTTTTTGTGAATTTATGTGGTGACAGCAGTATGCATATTCTAGTTCAGATAAGTTTAGAAAGTTTGTGGATGCTGTTGAGGAATTTTGTGTGTCACAGACTGAAGACACAGAAATTTCTAGATATAATAATTTGATATTTCCTTTTTGTAGTGCGTATATGCGATAAGATGTATTTCCTTTTGTATGTTATTTCACTGTATGACTTAAAATGCAATTTATTGAACTTCAGTTGGCTGCAAATTTTGTTAAATTTTGGTGAGGAGTAACTTTGTTTTAACATTATATGACATCATCATCCTCCTGATTTTGTTTAGGTGAAAATAGATCAATGTGTATGTGGACAAAACCAAGGGAGCAGTGGCGAGTTTGTGCAATTCTCTGATGTTTTTTTAAGTGAAAATAGATCGATGTGTACATGGGCAGAGTCAAGGGAGTGCGCAGTGCCGAGTTTGTGCAATTCTCTGGTGTTATGTTAAGAGAAAATAGATCGATCTGTACATGGACACCGAATTTGTGCAATTCTTTGCTTGTTATTTTGGCTTTATTTAGCAGACATCTTGAAATTATGCCTTGCTGCCCAACTGCCAGTTTTCGCCAGGATGCGCCCTTAAATGTATTTTTTACCAAGTTTTTTTGATTTTTTTTTCAGTTCGCTATCCCATCCCATTTCAGAAGAAAATTGGTAAAAATACTGTTTGGTATCCATGGGTTCTTGTTGCTATGGTAAGTTAGAAATAAATTCTTGACTCATTTCATACATTCTGTTCAGGTTTTCTGCTTTTCTCAATTAAGCAGTCCTCTCTTCTTAATTACTGTCTGTATTGCACATTCAAAATTCAGTAACTTATTCTTCCAGGTTATTAACAGTAATCAGGTGTAAGCAGACACCTTGGTGCAGTTTGGTAGTATTCCAAGAGAAAAAGAATGTTGACTTAAAATTTCAAAATCTTATTTATTACATACACAGTTGCAGTTTGTTCAAAGAAATCGGCCCTGGCAGGAAAAAATATGTCAGCCCTAAGGCCCCATATGGAATATCATTATACATGTAAGTTATCATTGTCATCAAAATAATGTCATAAAAAATAATTTTATAAAATAATTAAAAAAATCTGAAAGGTTTCAGGGCCCAAATGCGCTTTAGCCCACTGCTTGGCGGCGATTGTTTTTGAATGAGCAATAAACGCGCCAACATGGGTAACTCCGTATATCCGCGAACATGGCTGACTGGGTATTTTGAAGCTACGGAAACATGTAGTTTTCGCGCATGCGTATTTCCTATTTTATAAAGAACGGTTTTATTGGTAATGTGAGATGACGTAGCGGTTTATTCGAAATTCTTACGTGTTAATTTAAGTAGTTATTTCAGTTGTCGTTGTATTCTTTGAATGCGGTGTTTTTGTGTTGAGTGTTTGCTATTTTCGTACCTTATATTTCGCTAAATACCGAGTCGGTATGGATTTAGCTGTGATGCTGAGAGAGGTGAGTGAATGTACATGTACATTTATTACTTTATTGGAAGTGCAAGTTGCTTAATTTTTATATTTTGTTGCCTTTTATTGAAATAATTTGGCTCAGCTGAAGAACAGAACGCTGGTATCGTTTGCAATTTATTTTATTTTGTTGATTTGTGCACATTGCCTACATTGTGCAATTCGCTGATGTTTTTTTTAAGTTAAAACGGAACGCTGTGCACATGGCATTTTCTTGTAATTTATTTTCGTTATTTTAGCTTATTTTGTTGATTTGTGTACGTTGCCTACATTGTGCAATTCGCTGAAGTTTTTTTTAAGTTTAAAAGGAACGCTGTGCACATGGCATTTTCTTGTAATTTATTTTCGTTATTCTAGCTTATTTTGTTTATTTGTGTACGTTGCCTACATTGTGCAATTCTCAGATTTTTTTTTAAGTTAAAACGGAACGGTGTGTACATGGTATCGTTTGTAATTTTAATGCCCTTTTAAAAAAAATTCCTTCTTTCTGGGATGCCATTTTGGTTACGTTTTCGCGGAGCGTGTCGGGAAGGTTATGTAACGGCATAAAATGTGTAAGTATTACAACATAAAATGTAAATAATTAATTTAAAGGTAACTGACAAATATTTTAATGATCGTAATGTTCGTTTTGCATATTATTTTATTATATTTTTGTGGCAACAGTTTCCATACTAATTTATGGTTTAGAATTCTATGTTTTGTTTACAATAGGTTTTCGCGGAGCGTGTCGGGAAGGTTGCAATTAATTGCAAAGACGTTTCGCAGAAACGCGCCGAATTGGTGATTTTCAAAACATCGCCAAGCAGTGGGCTAAAGCGCATTTTCACCGGTTTCAGATTTTAAATTACATCCAAAGGGGCATTTTTTAGACGTTTTGTATGTTACCTTTATTTATTAAATATCATGTTCTTCACACTTAAATTATAAAATTTAGTTCAAAAGCAATATCACAAAATAATTTTAAAATGAGCATATCTTTAGAATTTTCAATACACAGTTCTGCGCACTAGAGATAAAAAATTTTTTTCTCTACAACATTGCCATTGCTCGTTTTTAAATCGTTGAGTTTATTCATAAAAAATTCGTTAAAAGTTTTACAAAATATGAAATGGATAACAAAACAAATTCCAAATTTGGGCTTCCAGATGCGCATATTCGGGTGGAAGTGTATGTTATTCAAAATTCAATGGCTCTGGGTACCATTGTTTGATCACATTTGGAGAAATACCCTGTGGCCACCCAAATTGCAACACCAAGAAAGACAAGAGATATCACAATAAAATTTATTTAGAAGGTAACATGTTGACCAAGTATCAAATGATTAAATTTATAGACTTCAGTGAAGTGTTGTTCCTTCCAGAATCAGTAGCCAGAGTAGCCACCATTGTTGGAGGTCACCGCTGCTACTCGCCTCGGCATTGATTCGAAGAGACTTTGAATGTGTTCTTGGAGTACAGCAGACCAAGCAGCTTCTACACGTTGCCAAAGTGGAGCTGGTGTGGCAGCTTGGGATGTAATCTGGGTCAATCGTTCAGCAACCATGGACCACGTTTTCTATCGGCGAAAGATTCAGAGAGCGAGCTGGCCAGGGAAGCAATTCACTCTGGAGATTGACAAAGAACCCTTGGACAATGCCTGTTGTGCCAACAATGTGGTTGGGCATTATCCTGTTGAAATATGGCTGTGGGCAAGCCTTGTAGGTAATGAAGGACAACTGGCTCCAACACCTCGGAGATGTAGCGCTGGCTGTTTAAAGTACCGGCAATGTGTACTAGAGGAATGCGAGAGTGATATCCAATACCGCCCCATACCATAATACCCAGTGCAGGACCAAGTGGGGCGGTGCATAACACAGCTGTTCAGCATCCTCTCTCCATGGTGTCTCCAGACTCAAATCCGACCATCGTGGTGTTGCAGACAGAAGTGGGACTCATCAGTAAAGACAATTTCATTCCATTTTGCCGTCCCCATTCTTTTTTCATCGCACCATTGGCAGCGGAGACGTCTGTGGTTCTGTGTCAAGGGTAGACGAAGCAATGGACGTCTTACGGACAAACCAATCTGCTGTAAATGGCATCGAATGGTACGCGCTGACATTGAATGATGCGTTACAGACTGAATGTGCTGTGCTATAGTTCGTGATGTGACTGAGCTATCCGTCACTGCCATGCGCACAATGTTCCTGTCATCATGTGAAGTGGTGCACTGAGGTGGATGCAATCAAACACGTCGGTCCGTCATACCCTCCTGCGTCCAACGGTTGTATATCCGCATTACAGTTGTTTGGTTTCGTCCAACACGACTACCGATTTCCCTGAAAGATAATCCACACTCTCGGTAGGCCACTATCCTTCCTCTGTCGAACTCGGATACTTGATCAAACGATGATCGCTGTTTACTACGAGGCATAATTAATCGTTTTTTTTTTAAAAAACCACAAGAAAAACGCAATTGCCGAACTCGAAATTGTCAAAAACTCCAAGCCTTAAATAGAGCTTTGGAGTGGCGCCACAGGCGCGCGTGATGTGCGTCTGCTCTGAAATTCTAATCATTTGCATATCTCACATCTGCTAATGCATGTTGTAAATTTCATGTTATTTGCATGCTTCCTTGAGGATGTTGCATTTACGGTGGCCAGCAGTGAATAGTACAGGGTGATAAAATTTGGGGGCAACAATTTGAAAAGTGAATCGGACATTTATAGTGAATCAATGCAAAACGAAAACAATAGTTCTTCAGGGACAAAGCTCCTTAGGACTTAAAATATGCCTTTGTAGAAAAGTAACACTTTTTTCTCATATGGATATATGTAACAATAAATAACAGCGACTAAATAATTATATAAACAAAACAGTGGTTGATTGATAATTAGCCATTTAAATATTTTTTAATTCCAGGTGCCTGGGCAAATATTTCTTCCACTATATCGTCAATTTTTGCTTTAGCGAAAATGTCCTTTTCTGTGTGTATCAATTGCAATGATTCCAAATCAGCATGATTCATAGTACTCCTTAATCTACTTTTTACAATTTTTTATTTTGAAAAAGCCTTTCGCATTAAACTTGTGTTACAGACGACGGAGTGAGTACAAACTTATAAGCAAAAAAGACATTGGCGTACACATTACTATATAAATCATATTTCAAGAGCAATTTATGTACAGACAAGATGCAATTTTTTCAAAAATTGCATTCAGAATTTCAGCTTTGGATGAATGCTTATTAATAGATAGAGCCCTCTTTCCTTCTGACTCGGTATCAGATTCAAAATAATGACTTTCAATTACATTTTATAGTATTTTCCATTTAATTACTAGGTCCTGATATTAATCCTTAAGATTATCAATTGTTACTCCTGCATAATGCCCTAATAATACAGATAAATAGTCGAAAGAGTTTGCCGTCAATGGCTTTGAAACATTTTGGAGATCGATAAGTAATATGTCTTCATATAGCTTCCTATGTCCTGTAAACCTAATTTCCATTCATGAAATGGTGTTATCCATTGTAAAGACAGTAACTTCGAATTGTTTGATAGGGCAATTGAAATTATAGTCAGACAAATTCTTCATCGTCCATTTGTTTCACTTTTCGGCATATTCTAGCAGGTAGTTGTTCTTCTATAATTACATCACAAACCAGCCTTTCTAGTTTATTACTGCAATCTGTTGCAAACGATTATGATGCGTTAAATATTAAATCGAAGTTTCTGAAAATGGCTTTTAAAGAGCTTGTAGCCTTCATAACCATATTACATGCTAGGATGTAATCTAAACCTTTAGTCTGCAAATATTTCGTTACTGGCTTAGTATATTGAAATATTTTCAAATATACATGAGTAGACAAAATTATTCTAAAAGTTGATGTTTTATCCAGAATAGATTTTGCCATTTGTTGTATCTGTGCATTTTATATATCATTAGAAGATATATTTTTGAGTGAAAGTGTTAATTCTAAGTACTCATGTCTCGGCGAGTCATCTATGTGGATTTGATCGTTTGAGTTTCTTGATCGGCCCGAAATCGCTCTCGCCCTATACACCACTGTACATACATACATACATACATACATCATTTTTATTTTAATTAGGTACTTATCCTGAAAATCTTTCAATAAATTTAGTCACAAGTGAGTTTTTGTTGTGATGTGAATTTTGTGGCCATTGCTTTCCGAATAGATGAAAAC
>KK113491.1:152262-192357 GCA_000611955.2 Stegodyphus mimosarum
AATGTAACTGTTGTTTCCACTGCAAGCAATCCCACAAGCAGAGTTGAGTTGTCAGAAACAATAAAAGCAGCATTTTGAAAATAAAACTGTAGTAAAAGGTAAAGGAAAGTTTTTGATCTAAAAAAAATATATGAAATTATTCAGATTCTAATGATTAATCAAAAAGGCTCTTTTAAAGTTTAATAACAGAAATTATCGATAGAAATAGCCCAGGTGGTATAGCAAAACATTTTATGGGATATTGGATGAGTATGCATTTGACTAGCATGGCTAACATTATATATTTTTAAATATGTAATTCTTTAGAAATATTTAACACTTTTAATTAAATATATCATTGATTAAATTTATTTTTATTGAAAGCAATCAGATTAAAAATTAATATTCTTAAGAAATGCATCTATTACTTTTAAATGGTTTAGTTTGGCAGACAGACCAAATATGAAAGAATAATGTACAAGGTTGTTCAATAAGTTCGCGGAACGGAAATGAAGAAACCAATTTTTATTTTTAAAAATGATTTTATTTTTCAACGTAGTTTCCCTCAACTTCAATACACTTATTCCAACGGTCTTCTAATTTATGGATCCCTTGACTGTAGTGATTTTTCGGCAGCTCTGCAAAATATCCCTCCATGGCAGCTATTAACTCTTCGTTTGAAGAAAATCGTTTTCACGGAGATATTGTTTGAGGATTGGTAAGAGCCAGAAGTCGGAGGGAGTTAAATCTGGAGAATAGGCTGGATGTTGCAACAATTCGTACTTCGATTCAGTTATTTTAGCAATGGTTTTTTGAGCTGTGTGCACAGGTGCGTTATCTTGGCGGAAAATGATTTTCTTCTTCTGTAATCCGGGTCTTCTTTCATGAATTTTTTCGTCTAATTGATTCAAAAGGTTACAATAATAATCCGAATTAATTTTTTTGCCCGTTTGAAGGTAATCTATAAACAAAATTCCTTTCGCATCCCAAAAAACTGATGCTAACAACTTCTTGGCTGATTTTTGCACACGAACTCGTTTCGGCGCCGAAGAGCCGGGTTCACACCACTCCTTAGCCTCCTGTTTTGATTCAGGATCATGATGGTAGACCCAAGTCTCATCCATTGTGATAAATTGACGGAGAAAGTCGCTTTTATTCTTCTTAAAACGCTCCAAAGTCGCATCTGAATGTGTTTTTGCTCCATTGTTAGAGAATGTGGCACCCATTTTCAAAAACCTCTATGCAAACCTAAATTAACACTCAAAATATTGCTCACTGTGCCCAATGAAATGCCTAAAACCTCTGTTAAATCTCTTTCAGTCAATCGACGGTCTTCCAATACCATATCTTGTATTTTTGCGATGATTTCCGGTGTTGATGCAGCTTTTGGACATCCCTCTGAAGGATCGTCTTCAAGGCTGGTATGACCACTTTTGAATAAACTAGCCCACTTGCAAACCATTGTTTTTGAAGAAGCAGATTCACCCAACACATTCACCATTTCGGTATGAATTTCCATTGCCTTTAAGCCTTTCTTTACAAAGAATTTGATAACTGCACGTTGCTCAATTTTATCCATGCCTGAAAAAAGGCACAACACGTTAGATATAAAGGGCTGTTAAACAATGAATAAATTAACAGATTGAAATGAAACTTTTGACGTGTTCCTAAGAAAGAACAAATAGGAAAATGGCGTTGAAGTTTTAGGTCTAATATTGACAAATAGATGGCGCTCCGCGAACTTATTAAACAACCTTGTATTACTTTTTTCTGAATGACAACTGAAATATATGAAAAGTGAAAACAATGCAAAATTGTGTTTTGTGACTGATTACCCTTTTGGGTTAAAAATGTAATGCTTTATCAATAATAAACTTTAAAACTGGGAATAAAACAAAAGGACTGCATAAAAAATGGCAACATTTCTTATTTAAACTGAAGAGGTGTGCATGTTTGAAGGAATTTGGCACATCTGAAAATTTAGTGACCTTCTATTAATAAGGATGCTCTAACATCTAAGTACCTAATTCTCTCCGAAATTAGAGTTAGGGAAAAAAGCTTCTGAAATAGAAACATTTTTAGCTAGAAACCATTCTAGAAAAGCAAGTTCTATGTCTTTCAATTTTCTGTCTTTTTTCATTTCTTTGAGACATTTCCATTTTTGATTAATTGTAATGAATTATAATTGCTTGTTTAAGTAAATTGCATAATGCTTCTGAGGAAATTTCCAAATTAAATGTAGTTTTTCTCTGGCTCATAGTATTTGGTACACATGGGATTTGGCAACATGATGATGAGCAGTAAATGAGTCATTTTGGTTTGGCATCGACAGTTTTCAAATCGTGCCAAGGCCATACGGTATACTAGGATTTTACCAATTAGCTTTTGTTCTATTTAATCTTTCTACATTTCATAACATGGCCTTTGCTTTTCTTGGTTTATCTTTGGTCTGTTTACAGTTACTACTTCCTTTCCATTCAAAGACTCTTAATGAATGGTAATGCTTAGAAGCACTTCAAGAACTGTTTTTTATAACTCTGTGTGAACGTAATATATCTATCCTAAAGGGAATATTTTTTAATCTGAAAACCTTGAAAGAATGTACATAGAATGAAGTTGCATTCTCACCTCCTTTCAGCTGCTGTTCAAGAAGGAACTTTTACTCATTTACATCATCTCTAGAGGATTGTTTTTGTTAGCCTGAAGATAAAATTTCTGTCCTTGTAAAGTTAAATGCAGGCAAAGAACTCTGAAAACTGTGTCTCACCAGGTGCAGGGACCAGGGGGTAAGACATTTTCAATCAAACCCATTTTATTGAAATATTATGTACTTGTATGATAAAGCCAATACATTATGTGAATGAACTAAAAAAAAGCTCTGGCAGGTAAGTAAGATATTGTAGCACTGAAGAATCAGTCTTTTGCCAATCTGAGTTTAAGAAATGACAGTTTTTCTCTTGATTAACATGTGTTTGTTTTGGCTGCTAGAAATCTGAATGTAATAAGTGGCTGAGTTTGTTAACCAGTAAAATTTAATAAGCAGGTGGGTACTGTACATGTATTTGTGCTAAAAAATATTTTCCATGATACATCTAAGTATGTATTATGGGATATTGGATGTATGTTAAAATGAGTAAAGACAATTAAGATGATAAAAGTACAATGTTTTAACATATAGAATCTTCAAAGGTTCGGCAAATGTATATTTTGGAAATTTCTGGTTTTTAGATAATTGTTTTAAATTGAATGAAATTACATGTGGAAATTTTTATATTGAAAATATGAAAGATTATGTGTGAAATTAAAAAAAAAAAATCTTTCACACACACATAAAAAAAGGGTGGGGAGCTGAAGGGTAACATTTGTTTTGTTTCATTATTTTTTTTTTTTTTTTAAATGTAAGTTTTTTAATTTTTTTTTTATTTTTTAAAAAAATTTTTTTTTTTTTTTTTAAATGTAAGTTTCTTAATATTTGTTGTATATGTTAGTACTGTTTTCTTAATTTTACAGAGTGACATAGTTTCTTGTTCATATGAAAAATTCCACTGTTCAAGTTCTATGAGGACTTCAGCTAAGTCATCTTCATTTAGCATTTTTCACATATTCCATTAATTAGAAAATTTTGCTTTTTCACCCCAAAAACCCTTGGCACTATTTCTGTTCGGCATACTTTCTCAGCACCAAGCATCACCACTTAGGTTTGGCTTTTTTACTTACACAACCATGTCTTTCATCTAATTGGGGTTTATTTATTCATTTATTTTTATTGAAAGAGATTTTTACAATTTGTAATTTGGGGGAAGGTGAGTAAAGGGCTATTCTGTTTCTCCAAAAAATTTGAATTTCTTTATGCGTGTTGCAGAAATTTCAAAATTTGGACAATGACAAACCTGCTTATGAAGAATTAATCGACTTTATATAAAACCAAGTTGAGGATTATATAATTGTGTTGTGATGTCATACTTACCCATTACTGATACTTAATCACATTGTTTGACAATAGTTTTCTGTAAGTAATCCTTAATGGTTTTACGAATCTTAATTTTTGTAGATGGGAGAAGCTTTTAAAATTCTAAAATATTATTCTTTAGTTGATTGTTGGATTGTAAATTATTCTGAGAAGTTAATTGATAAATAATCCTAAGTAACGTTGCTGTAGGTGCCATCACTAGTCTGTTAGTGTTACAGTCAAAAACAGACTATTCAGAGAAATCTTTCTTCAAAAATATACTGGAGGGATACAGAGGGGGTATCTATTCTTCATTTCGAATTGAATGAATCTGACCTTTCCTAGTCTGCAAATGAAAGTTCATGAATGTTAGAAAAATTGTCTAATGAATGGTTGAAATTGCTGTTCTATGGGGTAATTTGAAAAGCTCATAATTATATGCCAAATGTGAAAAATGTAAAAATTGTTATTGTTGTTATTATTACTCTTATCATCTCAGATTGTTCTGTTGTCAGGTTGTGAAAACATTGAAGGGTTGAATTAATAAAAATAGACCCAAATTTTACATCGTTTTGCAACAAAAAGTCAACTGGTGTCTAAAACACATAAAAATTCATTATAGTAAATTCATATAAATAAAAATATTATACTTGAGAATATGCACATCTCATTACTTTTTTTTCGTTACTGGAAGTGTGATTATTTATTTATATTATTTGAAGAGGTAAGAATTTCATATAGTATTTTACCCAAGTAATCTGTGAGTTTTAATATAATATTGCATGTACTACATATGAAGGAATTATGTTAATTTTTTTTTTTTTTGGTTTCAGGAAGGCTGTCTTTACTTTTTAAGGTAAGCTTTTATAAAGATATCACATTATGTATTTGAAAGAGAAATCCCAAACAGGATAAGAAAATGAAGCCTGTGTTTTATAATATTCAAAGTTATAAACAGAACAGTTTATTCATGAATATTAAATCATTTTTAATATTGTTACAGCAGATGTTTAAGTTTGAAGGATGTAAATACTTATATAAATTGAAGTACAATGCTGAATGCATTTGGTAATTCAGTGTAATTTGTAATATTAAATTACTGAGTCTTTATTTAAATATCAGGTGAGTAGGCATTTCAGAATCTCCTTTGTAGCATACATTAATTGTAAAATTTGAGATATTTATTTTTGTTATTTATTCGTTTAAATATTACATAAAATTACCGAAATATTTTTCTTTCAAGCATTGTAAAAAGTAATCATTATTGAAATTTTCCATTCTATAAATGTTAATTTATAACATATAAACAAAATACTTACTTGGAAATAATATTGTCCTTTATACATAAAAATAATATCATCCTTTATTTTCATTGATTTAACACCTATAAGAACACCTGCTCATTACAATGCAAAGGTACACTTGCAGTGATTTTGACTGTGTATGCATTTGTAATGTTTTTTTAAATCTATTTTACTATTTGAAAAACAACATAAGGCAGTAAATTTAAAGAACATTTAAATTTATAAGCAAAGATTGTTAAACATGACTGATAATAAATGTATTTCAATTTTGAAACTTAAGCAAAAGCAGAAAACTTGTTACCAAACACTTAACATATTGTATACTGGTATAATGTAAAGTTTACAAAATCCCTCAGTTCCAATCAACTAGTTTTGCCAATATCAGAACATAAAAATGGCAAGCAGTCAAATTGAACCATCTGTACTTATAGGTGTTAAAAGGTGTAAAGAAAGTATATTTGTAATTTAATTATCAATAAACATGCTGTTAGTTTTAAAAAAAATCCCTATGATTTTTATTTAAAACAAAATGTGTAGAACTTTTCAGAATGTTTAATAAGCTGATTGTATATTAAAATTGAATTTATTATATAGCATAAATTGCTAAATAGCCAAGTTAGATAAATTCTAATAATGAATAGAACAATGACTTTGTAATTTTTATTTCAGTTACATGTGCAAATTAAATATGTGCATAGGTCTATTGTATATCATTCTTTTATCAAAATCTTGATACTCTATTCAATAGTCATCTTATTACACCTACATATGAAATGAGGGTCATTCTGAGATTTTTGAGGTATACATAGGTTTTTAAAGCTACACTAATGAAATTTTAAGGAGTGTTCAAAGTAGCCTCCTCCCAGCATCATTGCACTTCTGTAGGCGAATTTTCTAAAGCTTAAAAACCATTCATTTCTTGGAATTGATGAAAACAATGCATTTATAGCTCATCAATCTCATCTATGAAAACAATGTCCACGTAAGTTCTTTTTTAGAATAAAAAATAGCCAAAAGTCGCACACAGCTAGATCAGGTGAATAGGGTGGGTGTTCTATCACTTTGGTGTTTTTTTGTTCAAGAAACTCAGCTGTCAGTCTTGCTGAATGAGAAGATGCATTGCCATGGTGGAGCATGAGTTCTCTAGCATGCACTTCTTGGAGAATTTCTGGAAGACACTTAATGGTGTACCAGTTAGCTATGACTGTCTTCTGTCTTACCAGTTTGAAGGCTTTGACCAGTCATGTACTTCTAAAGAAAACGGTATACATTATTTTTTTCATAGCACATTGTCTTTTCACCATTCTGTGCATGGGATCATCTTCAAAGACCCATACTTTACTTTCTTGACATGTTGGAACATCAGAAAATAGTATGTTTGTTTAAGTAATCAGAAAATGGTATGTTTGTAGAAGTGTTTTAAGTGAAGAGAAATATGTAGCCTTGGGCAAGTATGATGAGAAACTATATCTTTCTACTGAAATTGAGGTCTAACACAGTCATCTCAATATGCAGTTTCCTTACACTTCCTTATCTAAAATTACTGTGTAATTTTATTTATAACCCAATGTGGAGGAATGAATTAGGATTTATAAATCCCTGCCTATTAAAGAAAGAGTTTAACATCATGCTCTTTCATGGCAGTTGTTTGAATAATATGTAGTTAATTTTCCTGTTGTTTTCCAAAATTGCATATACCATATATAAAAAATGGAACATCGCTGTATACTTAAAAAAAATATTTCATGTATTTTAGCCATCATTTTTCCAATCTTAGAGAACTTTTCTCTTACCATTCATCAATTGCTGACTTTATTTAAGACTTCATTCAGACAATAGCTTTTCAGTCTTAAAGCTTAATGCATTAAAGTCATTAAGTTCATTCACGCCTATAAAGGATTTAAGCCGTAGCCAGTTAGGGAAGTTAAAGTTGTGCATGCATAAATTTCCAGCTGATTTAACAAAACTGTCAACCGAATGACAGTTCATGTTTGCTTTTCCTGTACCAGTCGGTTCTTATACAAAACTGGCATGAATTTGAAAAGTTAGAACACTTTGACACAATCTTCAGACCAGTTTTGTGAGGTAGTAAGGTCTGTTTGCCAAGCAATGAAGCTCAGTTTATACCTCTAATGACTGAAAAGCCATAAAGGGAACAGACCCACAGACAACATATCTATATTATTAAAGCCAGAACAGGATTTAATAAGCTAAGATGTATGTAATTTAATTCTTTAATTAGCCAGATAACTATATAGATTCTCACATACAGGCAACATTATTTTTCAACATTATTTCTGTTTCGTTAAAATGCGCCCAGTCCTGGAACTGTTTTTGACGCATCTTGTAAATTGTATGAGACTGAATGACTGAAAACTAGCTAATATTCATGTAAGAACATTTATAAATTTTCTTTCTAGTTCAGTTATGTCATGTAATTTTTATTATTTCTTGTTATTGCTGATCAGCATAATATGTTATCTTTTAAAAATATTATAATTCAAATGTTAGGTAAGAAATGTAAAAGAATTTTTTTTTAAATGATAGAAAAAGTAATAATTTGAATGTTACTTTCATTAAAAAGTATGATATTTGTTCTCTATAGATAACAGTACTAAAAATCATTCCATTATTGTGAACTTAAAACTTTTCTACAAACTAATTTATAAAAATCATTATATTAAAAAGAAATCATTTGCTTCAAATTAAAAAAATGTAAAATTTGGACATAAGGTTTAGAAATTGAACTGCATAAAAGATTATATTTGCTGTTTTTGTCCTGTAAACAAGTTTATTAATATGTTTAACACAATGCCTGTTTTGTTTTACTTTTCTATGTAGCCTGTGATATCAATTCAACAATATACAGGTGGATGGTGATCTGTATAGAATTTGATAGAAGGTACTTTTGAAAATTCTATACTGTCAGTAACCAGTGAGTGATATAATCTGAACGAAAATTATAGCATTAGTCACAAGTGATGATATTTGCTTAATGTGTTAAACATGTTTGTTTTGATTGCAGTATACTTAGTAAGTTCATGTGTGTTTGAAATATATTGTTTATTCTGCACTACAGAACTCCATTTATCCAGACTAAGGTCACGACAAATTCCCTTTTGGATAATAACAATTAACCACACACCCACAAAAAGTAGATAATTGGGCTACTGCATTTATTGTAATGAAAGTTATTAATCTGATAGAAAGGATAAATGAAAAATGTTGCTATTTATGTCCAAAAAGAAACAAGACCAATTCTCAAGTATAAAATTTTAACATGCTTGAATTTATTATTAATTTTTGCATTGCTTAGCTGTTAGTGTTTTACAACAGTGTGTTAAATGTTGTGAAAAAGTTTTATATCTCACTAATTTGATTTTATATTCCTAACTAATCTTGTAACATAATGTATATGTTACCGTGAAAGACCGAAATTGGAGAATGTCGACTTTCACCGGAGAATGTCAACATTCGCCAAATACGTCGGTGAAAGATCGAATATTGCATTACATTCTTGTACATTCGGACCCTCACCGGTGTATGTCCACAATCACACATATGCTATGGTGTAGGTCGAAAAGAGAGGCGACTGGCTGTTTCCTCTAAAGGCAGTTGTAAAAGCAAGGGCCTCTTGGGCAATTCGAAGTCTTATAATAGTTTTAAGTTGTTGCAATTAATCAGATTTGAATCACATAATTTAGTAAGTTTTTTAGTACTATTATTTTATTTTTCATTTAGAACGTACTGTATAATTAAGTAAGTTTTTTAACTTCTAGTATTTTCCTTTCTCATTTTGAATGTATTGTGTGTTTTAAGTACTTGTGTGTTTTTTGGCGACTGAATTACAGAGAAGAAAATATAATATTCTCATATATTCAACATTCACCATTAGTATATGGTGAATGTCGACATTCACTGGTGTAAGTCAGAAATAAGAGTATGTGGAAAATATTTCGGACGTACACCAAGCGACTATGTGAATGTTGACATTCACTGGTGAAAGTCGACATTCTCCAGATTTCGGTCTTTCACAGTAACATGCACTGGTGTGCAAAAATTAAGGACGAGACGGTTTTTTCAATATAACTTTGTACAAAAGCTTTCCAAATCAACACATTTAATGCCGTAAGATCCCCAATACGTAAGGACATGAGTAATGTAAGCAACACTTACTAAAAGAGAAATCAGAGGGATAAAAAGAAGCTTTATTGAAAAAGTAGCATGGAGTGCAATGCGACTGAAGGCCGAAACATCCCTGTGATGGGTGTCCAGCAAGAAACATCCGGTCTTTAATAGGGGATATGATCTCCCCTGACTGCGAGGCAGGTTTCACATCATTTGTGCATGCTGGATATGTGGTTGTTAATGAGCTGTTGAGACACTGCTGCTCGTTCCTCTTGTAGCACCAATCGTAGTTTCAGAATTGTTACTGGCGATAAGTTACGTGCTGCCACGGGTCTCCCTAGTAAGTTCCGTACATGCGTGATGGGATTTAGATCCAGAGAACTTGCCGACCAATCCATGTGTTCAATATCTTCACTCTCCAACAGCTCTTCGACAGTAACTGTGTGATGAGGTGGAGCGTTGTCGTCCATGAAGAGGAACTGAGGACCCATAGCCCTTGTGAAAAGACGCATGTAAGGAAGAAGAACCTTGTTACAATAGCAGTCCCAGGTGACGAACCTCCTTGGGAGATATGAAGGTCGGTCCGGCTACCAAGCATTATGTCTGCTCGAACGAGAACTCCGCGACCTCCAAAACAGTCCCTTTTGATGATGTTGAAGGGGTTATTGCGTGTTCCCCGCTCTGTCCAGATGTGTATGTGTCTAGAATCGCAACTCAGACTAAATCTGCTCTCATCTGTAAAGAGTACTCGTCCCCATTCATTGTCTCTCCAATTCCGGTGTTCCCGGCACCACAGAGAACGCCTTCTCCGATGGGCAGGTGTTAGAGGTACACACCGTACAGGGCGTCGTGCAAACAGACCACCACCGTGCAGTCTTCTGGCCACGGTAAAACGCAATATCGGTCGTCCAGTCGCCTGTGTCATGTGTCTAGCGATTTCTCCCGCTGTCTGCCGCCTGTTTCTTCTGGCCTGTAAGGCAATATACTGGTCATCTGCGGGTGTGGTTCCTCGTGGACGAGCACTACTAAACCCCCGGATAGCTGTTCCTGTAGTTTGAAATTGTCTCCAAAGTCGTGAAACGATGCTGTGAGCAATTCCGAACTCTGCAGCCACACTTGTCACACTACAGCCTTCCTTCAACTTCCCAATGATTCGACCTCGGGTAAAAGCATCCAGATGTCGTCTAACAGATTGATTATTCGCCATTTCTCGCTGAGGCAGCAACTCGGTGTGATTTTAACTGTTATACGGCATGCAATCTCTTTGCCAGAAATACTGCTCTTACACCGACAACATGCTTTATACTACTCAGACACTCCCCCATTACGTCTACCTGCATATCTGCGCATGTGCTACCGTACATCACTTTACCTAATCTCCTGATTGGTCTTTCTGTCCGCTCTGCCTCTTCGTTCAGCTGATATGCTAATTTTTCGACTCCGTCCTTAATTTTTGCACACCAGTGTATATACTGTATGGACATATGTAAATTGTTATTTATTATTCCTGAATGATCATATTCTGTTCAATAAAATATTATTGCAATGATATATAACAGTTATTCTTGAATAAACTTGTAAATATTGTTTGAATAAATTTTAAATATCAAATATTAATAATATTGTTTTCTAGCCTTAACTTATCAGGTTGTAAATGATTTTGTAACCAACATTTTTATGTTAAATTTCATTATTTCATCAAGCAAATGCAGTACAGTATAAATTTCAGAAGAATCCTGTTTAATCAAAATGATGATGAAAAGTAAAATTGCATTTTGCATTAAGAAACTTGTGAACTTTTTAAACTGACTTTCCTGTTTGCATAATTTTTAGGGAAAAACACACATTTTAAAATAAAAGCAAAGGAACTCGGATATTATATGCAAAGACAGTGCATTGCAGTAAAACCTACTTGCTTATTAGCACAACCACCGAATGCTGATTTATAATTGCAAAAGTCCGCATATGTTACATACATACGTATTACTACACACATATTTTACGGTTTAATTATGAAAATTTTCTCGAAAATTATTCAACAGACTTATTGACAAGCACTGTTTTGTTTCTTTTGTCTTGGTGGCGATTGCTTTTAGAACTGACTCAAAACAAATGTTCTCTTTATTATTTTTAAAACAAAATACTATAATCTTGCAGAAATTTTATTGCAGTGTCTTCACTGCAGCAAGCTGTTATTTTCAAATTGAGTTTGAGACAAAAATTACCACGATGTATCTATAATAACTGTTGGATTTTGGTATACAGCAAGTATGACAGTTTAGTGGTTAATGACACTGACTGCCGTACCATGAGCTCTGGTTCGAACTCCATAAAAGGCATGGATGCTTGTAAAGGTATAGTGCTCGTATGGCAAGAGGCTGCTCAAAATATACAGCGAGCCAAAGGTCCTTTCGAAAGGTTGTGGTCTTAGAAGAGTAATGGGAGATCCTCAGAACGTCCGTTGGGTGTTTTCCCTAAAAATTAAGCTAGGACTGCACGGTCAGTGCGGAAGGGCTATACCTATACGATCAGTGTTGAAATTCTGTTGTCCTGCAGACTTCTGTGCAACAAGTTAAAAAATGATTCAAGTTTAATATGCAGAATAATTGCATATTAAACCTGAAGAATTAATATGCGCACGGTCGCCACAATTTAACTCATTCTAAAAATGTGGCAATTTTTATCATGTGGTTGCACTCACTATACATAAGTATCATATCCTCTTCAGGAAATAACTTTCATTATTTGCACTGATTGGGATATAATATCTATTAACATTCATGTTTTATGAAACCTGTTATATTGAATAACTAAATTACCAGTAATTAGAAACATGGAAGATTCCATTAAACTGTATATAAATATTTACATAAATATAATCTTAGTCACCATCAGATATGTTTTATGTTATCGGGAGTACAAATAAGTCTCCACCGTTTTTTATAAAAATTGGGCATTTATTATGAAAGAACGGTAAGTTTTATTTTATTCTAAGTATTGTTCATCACTAGCCATTATTTTTCCCCATTTTTCTGGCAACGTAGGTGTTTTTGAGTGCTTGGCTTAGTCTCATCAACTGTATTTAGTAAAGAGCCGCAGTAATGGTTTTCTTCGGTTTGAGCTATTCGTAATGCATGGCATAAGTTGATCCACTATATAAACAGCATGATTATTTCCATCAAGTGCTCCCCATGATTTCTTCTTTGGGGTATCGTAATGAACCCATTTTTCATCACCACTGTCTAAGTACAATGCAAAAACCCTTTCGTTTATGCTTGGCAAGAAGCATTTCACGTGTAAAAAATCAACGTTCTACGTTTCTCAGCTTAAATTCATATGGAATCTAATTTCCTTCATTCTGAATGATTTTAAACGATGTGAAATTTCTTATTGAGCCATTTGTAATGTAAATATAAGTTCTACTTGCCATTTGGCACAATCTTCATCCAATAATGATTCCCATTCCGCGTCTTCGTACACTTTCACCTTTCGTTCCGTTCTGTCCTGGACGTCAAATTCACTGTTCTTAAAACTTTTGAAACTACTCACGACAACTTCTCTTACTTAAGGCAGGCTCATCATATGCTTCTACAAGCAATCGATACGCCTCAGCTTCAGATTTCTTCAAATTAAAAAAAAAAAATAAGTGAATCAGTAGTTCCTGCAAATAACGTTTATTTTTGCACGAAAAAAATATATGATGCGGATACAAAATTGCTAATGTTTAAAGATTGTGTTAGCAGATATCTAACCTTAAGATATGATGTTTTTACATCAGGCAATTTTAAGCGTAACTTAGTGGTGGCGCTATTTTTTGTCAAACGGTGGAAACTTATTTGTACTCTCAATACTTGGTGCTACTCTCACATTGAAGATCATCCAAATTGCTTTCTGCGAATTTTATTGTATTTATATTCTTTCCTTAAATGGACTTAAACGCCTATTTAGGCTAAATGAGGTGTCGGAACAGTTACATTCTTCCCTTGTTTAAATCAGCATTCACATCAGTTTCTGTTCGTTGTCCCCTGATGAAGCTTCTCGAACCAATCATGTCCTATCTCCTTCCCGTTTCTATTGTAAATATAGTATGGTTCTTTTCTAACGTGAACACGACTGTTCATTAGAATGTACCTAGTATATTTCTTTCTCCCCTTTATCACAAATCGATTCTTCTTGGCTTTCTGCGAGCTACAGATTCCATAGCATAAGGTAAAAGTGCTTGTTCGATAGTTATTAAATAAGAAGAACGAAGAGAAATTTTTAAAATTCCATCTAAATGGCATAAAAGGTATACTGCTAGTTTTAAGCTTAGTGTGATTTCGCATGCTGATGAAATTGGAAATAGAGCACTACCTGGAGACTTGAAGTGGACAAGCGATGCATTCGACGTCGGAGAACTGAAAAAGAACTTGAAACTATGCCACAACAGAGAAGAGGCAAAAGAAGTGGTACTGTAAAGATGGCGAAATCTAGAGGATGAATTTTCAAAGTATTATGCATGAAAAAACTGGCGATTTCAACTATAAAAATTCGCTTACAAACAAAATTATGGCGCAACAAATGAACATAAATTACTTGAAAAGAAGGTCTTGCTGGTGTTACAGATTTATGAAAAAAAAAAAAAAAATTCTGTCCGTACTAGAACAACATTCGGGCAGCAATTATCAATGACAGGATAAAAAGCATTTTTGCTAAAATATATCACATATATTGTTGACGAGGAAAAAATTCTATCGCACCAGTGGTGTAGCTAGGGATGGGGCAAGGGGGGACATCTGTCCCCGGGCTCAGCATCCAAGGGGTGCTAAATTGATGTTATGAAATGTTTTCCTTTCTCGGCACACCGAAAGGGGCGCAATTTCTTCAGTTGTCCACGGGCGCTGAAAATCCTAGCTACGACTCTGTATCGCACGTAATAAATGTCGATGAAACACCATTGGTTTTTCACTCTCTTGTAAAAAGAACTGGTGCAAAAATTGTATCTATGCTTATAACGGGACATAAAGAATTTACATGTGTGTTAGCTTGCGACGTAAATGGTGACGAGCTAAAGCCGATGATCATTTTGAAAAGGAAAACAATTCGGAAGAGAGATTTTCCTAATGATGTAATTTTTCCCTCCTTACTGTTGGGCTCCTAAGCTCAAGGCGTCTGGGCACTGCTCCATTTACCCCGGCAGTAGTTATATCTGGCGCATATCCTTTATTTAGAACACAGAGAAAAGTTTGACGATAATAATTTAAAGCTGTTTTTCGCCATCCCAAAACCCTAAATATGAATTTTAAGGGTTAGTAATTTTTCGTTTACAGAAATGCTGAAAAAAATTTACATTAAAAAGAAAAAATTTCTCTTCAAGATACCTATAATGTTTGTTACATTTCTGTTTTCAGAAGCTTGAAAGTTCGCCATAACGTATAAAATAACATTTTAAGTGTATAGCAAATTGGAGACGGAACCAAACATTTCTTCCGTTATATCCGAGATTTGTTATAAAATGTGTCCGCCAAAGCGAGATCTGACAATAAATGATTTTGCTAATTGCTTTCTTTCACGATATAACAATTTCAATGACCGCAACATGTTATATAATCATTCGAAAAGGTGAAGAACAGAATTAATACATTTCATTATGTACACCATCAGTAGCACGATAGATGTTAAGTTGAATATTCCATTTTTGTTCCTTATTCTGGCAAAAATATTTGGTCTAAAGCTTGCAGTTGTATGCGTGATATTGTCTATGTGGTGATTAAAATGAAATTCTTTCACTGTACTTAATTTTTGGCAAAGCATCAGAGGTAAAAGTCTATTGTGATAAGATTAATACATTAATACTTCTTGCAAGCCATTGAATAGGTCCATTTATACCAGCTCACTATTTTGGAAATCGACGATATAGTTCTCTCACATGATTCAGAAAGTGGATTGGTGCTTTACTTTGTTGATATAAGATATGAAACTAATCGTCTTCCATTTGCTCAATTTAAGGTTAGATGTTTGGTGTACCAAATATATGTTAAATTTGATGCTAATTAAAAAAAAAAAAAACTAATTAAGCCGAACCAAATCTTGGCTATTGGTAGCTCTATACTATGTTCTTGTTTTCAGATTTCTAGATTCTACAGTTTTGGCGATTTATATAACCGTTTACATGAAAAGTGGCCTAATCCGAGAAGTGGATATTTAAAAAAAATCTGATTGATTGTCAGGTTTGTAGTAGGTTACTGCATTAGTAACTATTGGTAAGACTTAAGTAATGACCGTTTATGTTGTGTTTAAAATTACGATGTAAAAATAAAATGTATTGGCATAATGTTTTGTCTTATTCGAAAGAGAATCTTTTCCTTTACAAAATGGCGTATTTGATTTTTTTGTCATCGGAGCTATTTTTTTTTATTTTTCGCATCATTAAAATGGATTGTCAAGTCGACAAAAATAAGCATTTTTGACACCCATCTTCTTTTTACGTTTAATCGAGGCGCGAATGCTGCAGAAACTGACCGAGAGATTTGTGAAGTGTATGGAGAAGGTTTAATGCCTGAACGAACTGCAAGAAATTGGTTTGCCAAATTCAAAAATGGAAATTTCGACCTCGAAGACGCTGCCCGTTTCGGACGACCAAATTAGTTTGATGAAGAGCGTTTGAATCAACTTCTGCGTCAAAGATGCGCGTCAAACCACCCGAGAATTAGCCGAACGAATGGGTTGTAGCCAAATGACTATAATTCGACATCTTGGGTCTATGGGGAAAGTTCAAAAACTCGGATGTTGTTGACTAATTTATTGTTTTTAAGTTAAAATTTTTAAGTTAAAAAACGGCCATTATTTATGTTTCAACCCAATATATGCCCTTTATCTTGCAGTTCGACTTCATGCAGTAGCCGATGATTAATAAGGATGTAACCTCAATCTCATGCGCATGACGTCACACTGAGTTGATTTTAAAAAGATCTAATTAAAAGATTACAGCATGAAATGATTTGAAGACTACGAATACAAGGCTATCGGAGCTTTCAGCTTTATCTTCTGATTTCTAAGACTTCCTCTATCCCCAATAAACGCATATGCTTCATATACCCAACAACAATACATTCACATGATCTTTTTGAGGTTTCAATTTAAGAAACCGAGTATATTCCCCCTAAGATTTTGAACTTTCCCATATGTTTAGTCCACTACAAAGGGTTTAATGTCTGAAATATCTGCATCCTCAAACGGCTACCATCCATTTCAAATGTTTCTTGTGACCATTAGTCTGGGGATGCTCCAAAAACAAGTAGACTAGTAGAAAACAAAAGCACTTCGAAAGTCTCAGTCAAAAACGTATTCTGTCCCATAATTAAATGAACTGTTGGTGCCTGGACGAAGAATTTAGAATGATAGAACTTAGATTCTGATGATTGTTATGCGCGAACTACTGTAAGAATGTTTATCTAATAAAGAGTAATTTCCCATCAATTTTAATGAAAAGCATTATGAATCAAATTAAAATGAATTTTGTTGTGAAACCGTTATTCTGGTAGACAGAATGAAATTAAAACATTCAGTTTACGCTATAGTAAAGAAATAAATAACTGCTATTTTTAACATATCTTTATTCATAATGTACGACAAGAATTTCAAAACAAAATAAGCTCGAAAAACTTGAATTTCTTTTGTTTACGAGATTTACAGGGTTTATACGAATAGCAATAATAATAGTTTTTTTCATGTGCCTTCATTTTGTCGTTACAAGGGATGACATTTTCATTTCACTTTGTCTTAGCAGATTCAACAAAAGCAAAACATTGCAAGCAAAGGCTTTTATGTTATGTTTTATGTTTATTTGTTTTCAATCTGTGATTTGCCGTTTCGAATCGCCAGATGCAGAATACAAATCTAAAAGCAAGATGAGAAAGCAAAACTTATTTGAGGCAAAGAAAATTGCTTCTGAAGGCAGTTCCTCGGTCGTCATGGCAACATGGTCTGTATGAGTGCATTCTATAAAATCCGCTCATATTTCGGACGTATTGCTTCTGTTGAAGCTATACTTTTCAAAAATTTGTATCCCCTCTCCTCGTCTCATATTTCATCGTCACGAGATCGACGATGCGTTATGGTCGAAACTATAATCGCCCAGCGAATATTTATGCGGAACACGAATTTCACTGCAGCGAAAGAAATGTATATTTTTAAATGAGTAGATAGGCACAATGCAAGTATTTTACTAAAGTTTTTTTTTTTTTTTTATCAGAATAGGGAATATGTTCTAAAGAGGGTATGATCCAAAGCAAGTAATGAATAATTTTTTTTCTAAATAATTGCGTTATTTATTTTTTATTAGTCCAATTTGCTGTGGAGGACTATTAATTTCGTTTCGGCATTTTGCGTTGAAAACTATAAACGGCGAATCAGTTTTCAGATTGTTGCCACCAAACATTAGAGCCCTGTATTATATTTAAAGAAATTAAATAATAAAGAATCTGCATGAATGTATGTATGTTTCTCGCATTGTAATAAAACAACGGTACCTACAGCCATCAAAATTTGAATAACGTAATCTTCCATAGAATATGGACATGTGGGTGCCCTAATTTAAATTTGAAATTTGTTTGATTATCGATTTCATATTTTGTAACACTTCAACGTATTTTTGATTAACAAACTCGACATTGTCAAAGCGAGCAATGGCAACATTGTACGGGAAAAATTATCTCCAGTGCGCGATACTCTGTATCGGAAATTCTAAAGATGTACTCATTTTAAAATTATTTTGCGATATTGCTGCTGAACTGAATTTTATGGTTTGAGTACTTAGAACATGACGTTTAATAAATAAAGGTAACACACAAAATGTTAAAAAAACGCTCCTTTGGACGTAATTTAAAATCTGAAACCATTCAGATTTTTTTTACTTTTATTTACTCTTAACCCTCTGACCGGCCAGGGTTTTCGCTAAGAAAGCACAAATTTCCCAAAACTACTACCAGAAAAATTTATTTTCTTGATTTAATGTAAAAAATTTCCCGCCATTTTATACTTGGATTTATGTACTTTTAATACATTGCCTTAATTTCTTTGACATATTTTGATATGCACGTATATATACGTTTGTACAGATATCACAAAAAATATTCTAGGCCGTATATATACAGCCTTGCCGGTTAGAGGGTTTTAAAGCGTTAAAATAGAATTTATGGAAAAGTTAATGCAACTGTCAAATAGTCCCAGAGAAAATCTGTTTTTAGCGTGATTAAACTGGCAGTCGCGAAGATGAATTTAAATTCGAAAATCGGAAAATCACGCGATTGCTAAAAATTTCTCTCGAGAGAGGCATTGTTTGTCGTTGAAAGCGCTGAATTAATCGGTAAATAGTTTCTGCACTAGGCGCGTTCGGAGCGTTAAAAATGATGTGGCATGCTCAGTGTGTCAAAATAACAGAATATTTATTATCAATGTCAAATAGAACAATTTTTCTTCTTTGCTTGGTGGTGAACGTTTCCGTCATAAAACCTCCAAAAGTTTACTACAGTCCTGAAAACTAAAATTACCGAGGGGAACTACTATTTAAGTCATAGAGATAATTATATGCCACCCTGTATAAATGCGTGTAACAAAAAGTACCTCATTTTAAGAACTTTCAAAATTTATATAATAAATCTTGCATCAATAATTTTGATCTGCTGAAAGTTTTTTTAAAACTCTTTTCTTCTGTTAACAAAGCTTAAAAAACTTCTCTACTTTATCAAATTACCCGTCAATATTCCACTTCATTTTAATTTTAGCCAATGATTTTAATTCAAACAGTAACAACTCAAATACACTCTACCCCATAAATTTGTCTTCCTTTTTTCGTCTGCTTTTCACGCTTTTGTAAGCAGACTGCGCTGCAAATGTCTACTATTATTTGTTATGTACGAACTATTGCATCTAAGCAGAATAATTTATTTCTTAAACGAAGCAGGTCTTGTTCAGTAGTGGAATTCAAAATTTTTGCGATTGGTTCGCTTCTTAAATAAGCAATACTATTGGCTACTAAGTAGGGAGCTTTTGATTCATCAAAGCATATCTTTTTCATGTGCGAACAACTGTTCCAAAGGCAAAATCGGAAGATGTTTTTGCATCAAATCGTAACGGGGGACTTCTACTACGAATGGATCTACTCGGACAGCCCAAAGCGCAGAAAATCGTGGGGTAAGGCCGGCCGTGCATCAACTTCAACGGCCAAACCGAATATTCATGGCAAGAAGCTAATGTTGTGCATCTGTTAGGATCAGCTCGGAGTGATCTATTATGAGCTACTCTAGCCTTACGAAGCCATCACTGGGGAACGTTACAAACAACAGTTGACGCAACTGAGACGAGCATTAAAGCTCAAACGCTCCCAGTATGCAAAAAAGCATGACTAAGTGATCTTTCAGCACGACAACGCTCACTCACATGCTGCAAAAGTCGTCAAGGAAACTTTGGAGGCTCTTCAATGAGATGTTTTACTCCACCCGCCGTATTCGTCAGACATTGCTCCTTCCGACTTCCACTTGTTCCGGTCGAGACTCATGACCTGGCCGAGCGCCACTTCACTTCATACGAACAAGCCAAAAATTGGGTCGGTTCTTGGATCGCCTCAAAAGAAGAGGGATTTTTTGAACACGGAATGCGTAGGCTACTTGAAATATGGGGAATCGTCATAACAATAGGCATGACTTTGAAAGAGACAGAGAAATTCTTTCAATTTCTCTGAATAAAGTTTCAAAGTTACAAAAAAAATGCCCAAAACTTATTAGTACACCCGATATTATCAGCAGCACAGAGTAATTATTACTAGTTTTGATTAATTTGCGTTTTTCTGCTAGCCTAGCAGTAGTTATTGACCATGATTCTCAAGAGAGGTATAATAAAACGTGACATATTTATTCATTTAGGTTTCTGGGATAATTAAAAGAAGTTCAAAGGAAGAAAGACAGTTAAAAAATTCAAAAACGAATTTTAGCTATTGCCATCCAGGGAGTAACTGGAACACAAAATCTTAATTGCATGTTTCTTGTAAAAAAAAGGGTGGAAACACATGGGTGGAATAGTTATCTATTGGTAAACAATGCTTGCGTTTAATAGGAAATGAATGGCAAAGTTATTCTACTATTATATTTATTTAATTATTCTAGAAAAGATTATGACAGTCTGAGGTGCAAAATGTCATTATTGTAAATGGATGGTAAAAATATAAGGTAACACACAAAATGTTAAAAAAAAACACCCCTTTGGACGTAATTTAAAATCTGGAACCTTTCACATTTTTCTTTCATTTTATTAGTCCAAAGCGCCTTTGTCCTTGAAGGACTATTGTTTTCGTTCTGACATTTTGCTTTCATTCACTATAAATGTCCGATTCACTTTTAAAATTGTTGCCATCAAACATTATCGCCCTGTATTATGTTTAAAGAAATTAAATAATGAAGAATCTACATAAATGTATATTTCTGATCTGCATAAATTTTCGATATATTTCTCCAAATGTGATAAAACAACGATACCTAGAGCCATCCAATTTTGAATAACGTATTGTTGCGAAAAATTCGGCGGTTGCGCCTGTATGTAAGCTTTCCGGCATAGCACTAGGGTTGCCATAAAATAGTGTATGGTAGGGTTGCCAGATTGGCGACTTTATCGCCCATTTGGCGACCAAATAGGCGATATCCCATGGTCCAATCGGGAAGCTTCTAGAATAATTTCCTGTCGAGATATTTCTCGAAACGTGTGGAACTTTAAGAAAAGCTATTTAAACCCTTGCGTTTCTGAGAGCAGTTAGTTGCGAAGTAAGTTGCGAGGTTGTGAAGTGTTGCGAGCAGTGTGATTAGTTGTGAGAATAGCTGCTACGCGAGAGTTTTGGTGAACGGAAAGCGATCGAGATAGTGCTTTGCCGTGAAGCTAACTTTACAGTATAGCTTGACAGTGTATTGGTGATTGTTCCACGGTGTTTATTATAAGTTTAGTGTTGAGAGCCTGAAGTGTTGCTGATTGTTTCAGCGTATTTATTGTAGGTTTTCGACGCTTTTAAAGGTAATTTTGGAACTGTGCTGTAAATAGTGATTCCTGTAAATAAATTGTGCTTCTATTGTTCTGCATCGTGTTTTCATCGGATACTCTCAAATCTACGAACCCGTACAACGCAACAGTATGTTTCCACCCAAATATGGGCATCTGGAAGCCCGAATTTGGAATTTGTATTATTATCCATTTCGTATTTCGTAAAACTTTAACGAATTTTTGATTAACAAACTCAACGATTTAAAAGCGAACAATGGCGACACTCTGCGGGGGGGGGAATCTTTTTATCTCCAGCGCGCGGAACTGTGTATCAGAAATTCTAAAGATATGTTGATTTTAAAATTATTTTGCTATATTGCCGTTGAACTGAATTTTATGGTTTAAGTGGGAAGAACATGATATTTAATAAATAAAGGTAACACACAAAACGTTAAAAAAGCGCCTCTTTGGACGTAATTTAAAATCGGAAACATTTCAGCTTTTTTTTAAAGGTTTACGAACATGTGTGTTTAATTTTTTTTATAAAAGTAAAATATTTCCGCTAAAATTTATTTGTTAGCCCAAATGGGCTTTGGTCTAGAAGGGCTATTAGTGTCAAAACGGAATTTTGTGTTTATCTGCATGAGTGTATGTATGTTTCTGGCACTCTGAAAAAGCAACGATACTTAAAGCCAATAAATTTTGAATAATGTAGTCCTCCACGCAAATACGGGCACCTAGAAGCCCGAATCATGCATTTCGAATTTATTTTATTATCTATTTCATATTTTTTAAACTTTAACAAATTTTTGATTAAGAAACTCGACGATTTCAAAGCGCGCAATGGCAACACTGTAAGAAAAAAAAACATTTTTATCTCCAGCGCGCGAGTCTCTATCGGAAATTCTAAAGATAAGCGGTTTTTAAATATTTTTAGTCCATTGTGGCGTTTGCTCAAATACTCTCGAAACGTGTCTGGTGTCTAAATGAGGGGGAGGGGGAACAAACTCGTATTTGGACGCAATATAAAATCTGAGAACTTTCAAAATTTTTTTTTAATTAATTTTTTTTGCTTTAATTTTTTGTTTAACTAACATACATTTTATTTCTCTTTGTTGTTTGCAGATTCAGCATTTTTTGGTGAAATAAAGTTTTTTTCCTGTTTAGCAAACATTAAAGCTTTACCTGGCAACACCGCATGCTGAGAAAAATTACGTGACTATGAGCAGTGGTGCGATTTTAAAATATTGTCGATTCAAGAGAAGGCGCCATTTGGACTTAAGACTTACCGATTGTGTTATATTTATTAGATTTATCTTTATCAACATTTATCTTCGATCCTGTAACAATTGCACTGAACACGTTTAAATGTTGGAAATGCATATATAATATTTCATCATTCACAATGCATTAATCAAGTTGTTGTCACTTACACTTATTTTACTCATGCTTAATACAGGTACTAAAAATGCTTACTGAACTATTCGGATTACCAGTGATACTTATCAAAAAGAAAACCATATAGTTGTCAGCCAAGTCGAAAATTTTAAACACCTTTTGTAATTTTTCATTCGGAACAGCAACGGTTGGCAGTCTGGCAACAGAGCCTCTCTGAGATAATGTTTCTAGTGGGAAATAATAAGGAGTCATAAGTTAAACTATTGTGAATAATGCATGATATGTTAATTTAACGTAAGTATGATATCATAATATTGTTGGTTATGTACGGTTTCGTAATAGATTGAATGCATGATTGAGTCCGTTAATAGGTTAATAAATATTTATTTTTATCAAAAGAAATATTTTAAAACTCTGAAATTTTCCTCAAAAATATTCATAAAGTGTTCACAGTATCACACAGTATAATTAATAGTTACACTTCAAATTACAAAGATCGTTAAACACAACGCAATACAAAGCACATCTAAAGAGAAAGCTAACTCGGATTTGTCACAGTTCACTCGGAACTACAACTCGCAACAATAACTAAGCAACTGAGAGCAAATGCTTTCTCTTCGATCTTAAAATAGTTTTCAACCAGCCGCAAAGCTATTTCTAGTACTTTCTGCTTATCGAAATTACCGGAAAGCAATACGAGGGTTGAACTACGGTTATGGTTAACATAGTGGTCAATTACATTTATTCAATTTCAATACATATTACGGTAATACAGGGACCGGAACAATATGTCGCCAAATTTTGCGAATTTTGGCGATTTCTCGCAAAATTTGGCGACAAAATAAGTTGCCAAAACCTACAAAAGAAATACAACAATTTTACTTATAATTCTACTAAAATTACCTATCTAAGTACAAAATTCATAATAATATTAACGTAAGTATGGTATGATAACGATATGTGAAGTGAAAGTAAATATGATGCAGTTTTTATGGATTAATGGATGCAAATTATTCATTATTATAGAAAAAGTGTATTTTCATTACTTTCAGAAGTAAAACATGATTAAAAATGTCGGAATAGCGGGATATTTGATGTTGTATTAACATGCATTGAGGTTAATATGTAGGCGAAAAGTATTTTTACATTTTATTAAATCTTTATTATGTCCGGCTTAAGTGTCTGTTTGTCGCCGATAGTTTATTGGTTGCTTGCGTAACTGTACTAGCCAATGGGGTGAAGTTGCTACGGCATTCAAATAGTAAAATAAATTTTATCACAATAGTTATCATTGTTTTAATTAAATTATCGCGGTATTTAAATATTTTTAATTCATACAATTGTTGCTTATTATGCATTTAACTGTATTTACATACAAATTACCTAGAAACTTGCAAACGTTGAGAAATTAAAGGATACGAAACCAACTAACGAGTTGTGCGTAGTACATCTCATCAGGGAGGTTTACCCAAACTCCTATGCTAAATATCCTTTCGCATAAAGAGTAAAAAATTTTGCCCGATTTTATTCCGACATTGTATTTTAAAATGAATTTTCAGCCGAACGCAAATTGAGCGTGTCAGGGGGAACGTGTACATTTGTTCGCATTAGCAATCATCTGTTTTTGAAATGGTTTACAATGAACGGAAATTGAGCGTGTCAGGGGGAAGGTGAACATCTGTTTACATTGGAAATCATATGGCTTACATAAAAACTACGTCTTAACGTAATTTCTTTTAAAAATGCCTCCTAGAAAATACAGCACTGAAGGGGAGGGAAAAGGAGCTAAAGCGGCACAAAAACGGCTTTTTAGACAAAAAGAAACCACTGAGCAAAGAAAGAAATGTACCGCCAGTGGTTTCCTTCACTGCACTCTACTTTAAGCAATTAAGCAAGTAGAAGGGGGAAACCTCGTGGGGCAGTAAACAAAGGGGCGTCCTCGCCGCCTGCCCTGGCTAATTCAGTTTGAATTATCAGACACCTTTGCACAAATCATTTTATTTACAATTTATAATATCTAGAACAGCGGTCACTTCGTATGACCGCCAGGTTTTCTAGTTTATTATATGTAGCTTCCAAAACTTTATTAAAACTGTATGTGCAAATATGAATTTGCAATATCTCTTGAAACTTTTATTTTTAGAATTTTGAATTTATTTCAAGTTATATAATGTTGTTAATTTTGGATGTTGTATTGCTAAATTAATACACATAGACACATGACTAATCTTGTAGGACATATACAAAAAGAAAATTTACTGAGCCTCACATATTAGAACCGCAATGCCGGAATCACAAAACTGCACAAATTAAAATGTATCTTTCTCATGCAATCCCTGCCTTTATGTGTGTTCGTTATTACAATTTTAGAAGTATTAAAAGTATTATAAAGCACTATAAATAATGCTTGCACTGTGCTAGTGTTATATGCCATTAGTTATCAAAATATTTAATAAAAGACTCTCCGAGATCGAACTGATTCTAACCAGTAACTCGGAAATGTATTTAACTGAGATTTCCGAGAAATCCCAAAGGAAAGTATTAACTTTCGTATATTTCTCAAGTAGTCATCTGTAAGAAAGTGGAGTGAATACTTCCGATACCTTGAGGCTTCCCACCTCCAGAGAGTACCAGCGACTACTTTGATCCATGATGTCAGTTAAAATGGATTGCTGTCCTGCGAGGTGAAAAGGATATGGCATTTTTGATTTACCAAATCACTAAGCCATCAAATTCTGAGAATTCTATTGAAAAGGAGAGGCTATATAAGTTTCACATACGGCTCGCACAATAAATTGTATAAGAAAACATTAATATACATATATATTGGGTAAATAAATGTAATAAGTCTCTAAAAATGTAAGAGTGCGAAAATAATACGGCCTTTTCCATTTTAGTTTTTTGTACCATTATATTTTTATTTTAATTAATTTTTTTAATTTCTGAATTTTGCAAAAATTCTGATCGAAACTATTTCTAATTTGTACTACGATATAATTGCTCGAATTACTTATTGATATTTTTCTCAAACTTATTTAACTTTTGTCTGTTTAGTTTTAATTTTACTTAATGAATATCTATGAATATATGTAAACCAATAATTTACAATAAATTATAGTTAGAAAACTTTCCGTATACCATCTCTAAGGAACAGAAATTAAATTTAAAATCATCATCGAAAAGGTATTTGTCAGAATTTTAAAGAGAATTTAAAAGTAGAATTTTCTAGTCCTTCTTTGCTTTAAAAATAGTTAAGGAAAAACTTAAATAGCAAAAATGCCAAAATCAAAACTTATTTAAGTATTGAAAAACCAATTATTGTTATTGATAGTAGATTAATCGACTTATCAAGGGGATAAACAAATTTACCATCAGTTAACAACAGCTAAAATAAGAGAGGGTGTTTCCTCTTACTTCCAAGTAAGCATCAAATTATTTGCTAGATTCAAATCATAATTCACAATTGATACTCAATCAAAATAAAGATATAGTCCACTTAAACCAAAAATAATCTTTAACGTTTCTCACTAAGAACACAATTAAACTGAACGAGATGCTTACTTTAGAAAACATATCCCCTACATTCTCTTTTCATTTGAAATACAAAAGCAAAAACAAAAGTATAAATTCAAGAACAAATTTTAAAAATCATAAGAAGTCTAAAAATGAAATAATCCATAAAGTTAAAAGTTAAAAACTTTTGCAGCTTTAGCGCAATTAATTGAAATTAATTTACTTTTTATTACTTTTATATGAATGTATGTATATATTCTGTTTTTAAACATATAGAAATTATTTGAGCAAGACATTGTTATAAATAATTTTAAATTTAATCAATTATATTAGAATTTTCATTTGGCAATAGTTGCAGTAGAAAAAGCTATAGAATACTGCACATGCATGAGCATTTTTGGAATAGTAGAGTGTTTACTCCATTTTTTCGGATTAATAAACTTAAACTCAGAACTAAAAATAATCTAGAATTATGGAACAAAAGAGACAGTAGATTTAATTCTTTTTGTTTTGTTTAGCTCATTTTAATTATCTATATACATATATATATACTGTTAACTACACTGGTGTTCAAAACTTAAGCAACAGCAGGGTTTTTTTTGCCATAACTCCACGAGAAATCAACTGAGAGACATGAAATGCAGAAATGAAGAAGAGTATTATGTACGTAAAGGATGATGAGCATCGGAGCTGATACAATGCAATACAATACAAAGCAATACAATGCATACGGTATGGAATCAAACAGAAACAAGCTTTATTGAACGCTTTATCGAGTATCAAACAGAAACAAGCTTTATTGAACGCTTTATTGAGTATCGTGACTTATGATTGTCTATCCAAGAGGAAGAACAACAAGCAGATGTTCCTTAATATGGGATATGCCCTCCCCTCACTGCAATGGTTGCTACGCACCGTCTCCGCATACTCAGAACTAGCTGGTGCAACATTTCTTGCGATAGGAGTGCCCATTCCTCAATCAGCATCTGTTTGAGTTGTTGGGTGTTCTCCGGAGGATGTAAGCTCGCTGCAATGCGTCTCCCCAAAGCATCCCACACATGTTCGATGGGATTTAAATCTGGGGAGTAAGCTGGCCAATCCATTCGAGTGATATCTTCACTTTCCAGTAGCTCCTCAACAGCAAGAGTCCGATGTGGCCGTGCATTGTCTCCATAAAAATTACGTCTGGACCAATGGCACCTCGGAACAGACGCACATAGGGAAGGAGTACTCCCTCACAATAGCGATCCCCGGTTACAGACCCTTTGTCGAAAACGTGGAGCTCAGTTCGCCCGTTCAGCATAATTCCTCTCCAGACAAGAACTCCAGGGCCACCGTTACGGTGTCTTTCCTTGATGTTACTGGGATAAAACCGGGTCCCGACTTCTCTCCAAATCAAAACGCGTTGAGAATTGCTTCTGGTACCTATCGGCCTCTTTTCGACTGCAGGATGATATATCGGTTATCCCTTGCAGATGTCGTCCTCGGGCGGCCACCACCAACCTTTCTAACAGCTGTACCTGTGGTTTGGAACGCTTTCCAAGCGCGCGAAACGACACTTTTGTTGATTCCGAACTCTGCAGTTACACTGGTAACAGTGTGCCCCTCCTCCAACTTTCCAATCATTCTTCCACGTGTGAAGTCGTCCAGGTGATTTCTTCTAGCCATATTTCACGAACTGACTCACTGGCAATTGCAGAGAATATGTTGAATTGCGTCTCCGTCCTTCCTTTTATTCTACTGTTGAGCTGCACGCGCCAACATCATGCGTTTTGTGTACGCTCACGTTGCCTCTGACGTTTCGTTCCTGATATTTGCATACGCATGACGTTTCTACTGACTTACGTGTTCATTGTACTGATCTCCAGACCTCCTTTTCTGCAATTTCATGGCTATCTGCTAAATTTTTGCATTGTTGCTTAAGTTTTTCACACCAGTGTACATACACAGAGCGAGTTTAAAGCTCACAAGAGAGGCCTACCCCAAAACATATATAAAATACAATCTTGAGTCGATGTGTCCTTTTGGTATGCTTATGTGGTCGTATTATTAGCATTCGCAATAGCGAATGTCCCCTAAACAAACTCAGTAAAAACACAGGCAAACGAGAGCTTTTGACAGATTATCGCCACATCACCCCCTTTAGGGAAAGCACCATTGCAAGCATTCGCAGTTAACTGACTGTGCTCTCAGGAATCTTTTACTTAACATAGGGTTGATTTGTATTACTACCAGGGATTCTATGAAGATTTGAAATGAGTTGCTACAATACGAATCTTAGATTTATCTTAGAAGAAATAAGAAATATTAAATTATGCTTTTGCATAATTAATTTTAATCAATGTATTCTCGTCATATCCTACAGTCTGTCTGAAAATAACCTATTCAGAAAATCAACACGTGTCTTTGTTATAAAGATTGACAATAATGATATTTGCGCTTATACTTTCAACAATGAGGCATCAAATTCCTGGTACGTTTAACTCGTCAAGGGAATATCCACACGAAAATATATTTTTAAATTCACATTAAGACTTTTAAGAATACATAATTTTGTTTCAAACATTTCTTTCTTGTGTTCAGCGATCTTTACAAAAACAGCATGATTCTTTTTAAATGACTTATTATTTAAATATGTCTTTTCTTTCGAGTACGTTTATTAAAAGAATGAACAAATTTAATTGTAAGTATTCACAAGTCGATAGAATCGAACACATACTGGATAGATAAAGGTGGACTCACATGGTTTACCTTCAGACGATTTCACTTTTTAATCATTAAATGGAAAAATGTTTCTTTATAAGCTTAATTTCTGGTATATATGAAGCTTATTGTATTTGCTATTTATGTAAGCGATTACGAGAGCAAATTGCAGGTACTACCATTTATATAAAATATCTGCTTTGAAGCCATTTGTAAAGGAGACTTATATAAATGTTTTAAGAATGAAGTATTTGAAATATACTTTCTATGACTTAACTTTCATAAGGCATATAAACTTAAGTAAAAGAAAATTTTTCGGCTTAATAAATTTTAAAATATAATTTTTCAGTCTGAAAGAAATCTGAAGTAAAACTTTTTTATCTTAGAAATTGCAAGTGAAACTTCCGTCTTAAAAGTATTCGAGTAAAACTTTTTCGACTTGGAAAAAAATGTGAAGTTTTTGGCTTAGAAAAATTGTACTTTACAAAGTGGAAAAAAGTTCAATTAGTTTTTTTTAAGGTAAAAAAGTTTCGCTTACGTTTCTCCTGCCTAATGAAAACAGCCCCTTGTTAAGCCCGCCCACTGTGATCCCCACAGATCCTTAAACTTTCAAGGCGTACAACTGTGTATTTTCCCCTACTGTTTGAATTAATGAAAATTACAAATGAAAAAGGATTTCAAATAATGATGTGCACTCTGTCTAGCCCATATTTAAATCCAAGCATCAAATGTGTAAAGAACTTTATTGCAAATAATAAACACTATTATGTCAATGTTTTCTATAATTTGGACAGATAGTGTTAGAGATTTCTTTGAGGTATTGAAGATATTCGACAGTCAGAAACACATACCGCAGAAACTCAGAATTAAAAAATTTTAAGCTCTTAAATTATTTAAGTTCTCTCTTTTTTGCTTCTTTTTTAGTCTAAAGGAGCTTTGTCTCTGAAGGACTATTGTTTTCGTTTTGCGATTTTGCGTCGGAAACGTTAAAAGTCTGAATCACTTTCCAAACTGTAGCCACCAAATCTTGCAGCACTGTATTATATTTAAAGAAATTAAATAATGAAGAATCTGCATAAATGTATATTTCTGATCTGCATAAATCTGCACAAATTTCAGATATATTTCTCCAAATGTGATAAAACAACGGTACCTAGAGCCATCCAATTTTGAATACCGTATGTTTCCACCCGAATATGCGCATCTGGAAGCCCAAATTTGAAATTTGTTTTATTATCTATTTCATATTTTGTAAAACTTAAATGAATTTTGATGAACAAACTCAAACGATTTAAAAGCGAGTAATGGCAACACTCTACGGGGGGGGGGAAGACCTTTTTATATAAAGCGTGCGGAACTGTGTATTGGAAATTCTAAGGATAGACTTATTTTAAAAGTGTTTTGCGATATTGCTGTTGAACTGAATTTTATGGTTTAAGTGCGAAAGACATGATATTTAATAAATAAAGATAACACACAAAAGTTTAAAAAACGCCCCTTTGGACGTAATTTAAAATCTGAAACCTTTCAGATTTTTTTATTTTTTTTTTGATGCAAAAAAGGAGTGATGTTGCTGCGTTTTATTTAGAAATAAAGAACTATCTAGAAATAAAGAACAAATATTTAAATTTTTGGATTTTATTTTTTAGCTGGCACAAATAAGCCTTTTATGTAGACATTTCTGCTACTATTAAAATCTACATACAGAAGCAAATCGAAATTATTACTTTTCACGATTATATCTCAAATTTCCATTGTATTTTACAGAAGAAACTTATCCATTGAACTTTGCTTTTGATTAATAATTATTTACGATGTTTTATCATATTATTTTAAATATATAAAATATTCAAAACATTTTATTTTACTTCTGTTAGTTATAATTAAAGTAAGCAGATTTTTTGTAATTTCTTTTTGCTTAGAAAGTTCCTGCTAGCCAAGAAGTAATGATTTTTTTAACACTACAGAGAGAAAATTTATTTCTTATTTGCAAATTCACTAATCGAGGGTTAAGATCGCTAAACATTGCAAGCTTCCCGGCTTGAGCCCTGGTGAAAAGGATGGCGGTATGGACGTTTTAATGACATTCTTCTTGTATAAGTTAAGCACAAGTCGTTTTACCTTGGAACGTACTTCGCGATGGCATTTCTCTCTGTAAAAAGATAACTTTCCCGTGCTTTGTCAAAATTGTTTCAAAATTAACATTTATTAGCAGTTAATACTCAGTAAAATTTAAAAAAATATTTGCGCTGGTCTTTCTGGTACAGATTTTTATTAGCTTCTAATTTCATGTTTTTTTTCTTTTTTTAAAAGGCACCAAAAGTTTCGATTTAATTATAAAAATTATCGAGGTTATTTTATTATTATTAATCATCCAGGTTAAATTATCATGGTTAACAGAATTTAGAAAATATTCTTAGCATATAACAGAGGATTTTAGGACATTTTTTAGATGATTTTCATTGTAGGTACAAAATTACATTATCTAAAATTTTTGGTTTTGAATGTTATGTTTCATAACCGTTATTCTTCACTACCTTTCTATATAGTAATTTTCAAGACAGTTGAAGACTTTTGTAGTATCGAAGAAGCATTTTAACAAGTCCAAAAGCGAAACATCCATAGGTGATTTATCAGGAGATTTAGTAGTAATGAAGTATATGGCTTAGATACCCTTTTCTTGTTCAATTTTTTTCCAGGAAATTAACAGTGGATTTGGAGAAGCGGCTGCTTGCATTGTCTTGATGCAGTTCTGTTGATTGATGGCTATGTGGCTAATGGGAAGATATTTTATATTTGAAAATTGGGTATAAAATATATTATCGATGGCATATAGAGTTGATCTTAATATTTTCTACACTCTCTTTAATTTTAATTTGCCGTTATATGAAAAAACAGCAATAATCATAAATCCTCTTGAAAAAATTTTTTTAGATTCCTTGAACCATGTTTTAAGATTTCTTTCTCCTCTTTAATGATATAAATGGATCTCTTTTTTTCCAACCACTTAAATATACCAAAAATTCGTATATTGTAGCAACATTTTTCCATTTTTGTCCAGATTAATGTTTCTCATGAAGAATTCCGCAGCACGTTCTGCATTCGGCGGTATGTCTTGGAGAAAGACGATGCACATTATGTTTTCTCGCCTATTGAAGATACAAATCAGCATTGATCACTTTGTTTGTAAGTGACACTAAGCATTGTAAGGATTTTGAAGTTGTCCTATGACATGGGGAATTTTCTTTTAACATCAAACATCTCACCTTTGCTTCGAAACATGCCGTTTCGAACAATTTTTCCACTTGAAATCCAACTTTGACGTTTTTCCCCTTCTTTTTGACGATATTAACTATTGTAGCTTTAGATATCAGAAAGCCATGGCTTTCACAGCGTTTTTTAATAGATAGATAATAATTTTCTTCGGAAGAAGCAAAAATATATATTTCAATTCATTGCTTCTTTATAAGCGCCATTTTGCATGAAAACAAAACTGTCAGGCAGCAGACGATAATTTATACTTTCAAAAATATAGTTGCAGTTAAAAAAAAATTCCAAGCAGACGATCTGTATATTAAGTTAGGCCCTTCATAGTCTAAAATGTCACTTTTAAAGGAAAGACAGCAGTATTTCAGTTATTTTTCTGCTCGCTAGAAAATTAACCTGCTTTCTACATGCTATTGCTTTATTAAAGTTCTATCGATAGTTGTGCACTGTGCACTTCTGCTTTGACTTTACATACAGTGTCTCACCAAAGTATTCGCACACTTTGAGAATTTGCAGGAAAAGCGCTGTAATTCGTAAATAATTTCGAATATAGCCCAATAATCTTTCATATCATCTCCATGTGATTTTGAATAAAAACAGTCTTTTTAATTTTTAATACTGACTTATTTTCGTTAACTTAGCAGCTTGAGAAAACTGAAATAAAATGGTTATTTTAGATATACAGTGAGCATATAGATATTTACGTTTCTTGCATTTTATGAAATGTAGGAAATCGCTATAACAAATTTCTTTAGATATGTGAATGAAGTATATAAAACTGTATACTCCAATTTTGTTGTTTAAAATACGTTATATTGCTTCAGTTTCATATGTATTTTCAAGAAAGGGAATAAGTTGTCTTTAAAATTGTTTTCGCAAAACTGGCCCTATTTATCCGATTTTATGGTAATAGTGCAATTTCTCCCTGGCACTGCTTTTTCTTCCGGCTATTTTGCTTCATAATCCTTGATAGAGAAATTTTCATATCTCTTGACAAAAAAATTCTTTTTCTGGGTATGTAAAAAACAAAAGGATTAAGAGACCATGTGCTATTATACATTACTATTTTGTTAAAACAAATGCAGAAAATTATAAAAAGGAAAGAGAAATTTAACGAGTGTGTTGAAATTTAACCTTTTATTTTTTTAGTTTTTCTCTTTTTCATTACTTTTAAGTAGAATTTATGTTTAAGAATACTCAAAAGCCAAAAAAGGGGAAAGGAAAGAGTTTTTCACTTCTTTAAATATTTAATTTTGCGTAAAACGTATTCGCATTTTTTTTCGCATCACATTTTTTTTGTTTGCATATAAAAATTGCAAGGAGAAGCACTTTTATTTTTTGTTTAAAGATTTCAATTAACGGATGTAATAAATTTGCAAAGATTTAGTTTTTTAGGTACACTTTCGGGTAAAGAATTTACTTTCATATTATATCAATGCAGCATGTTTTACGTTAGCATAGTTATAGGATAGCTTTTATAGACTGTATAGGATTATGTTATATTCAACATGAAGATTATTTTCTGAAGCTGCATCCCATATTTGAGTAAAAGCATTCAGCAGGTTCATAACTCTATTCCCCTACAGTCAGCATCTTAAAAAAAAATCTTCATTTGGAAAATTTTAAATGGCTCCATGTAGCAAAGATATTACAGTCTCAAAAGTCATGCTTAATCAACACTTTCTAAGTATTTACAGAGACACTATATAGTTACTTCGATACTGTGCTGGCTTAATCCAGAATACCCAGCTCAATTAGTTTCCGAAAATTACCGTGCCATTCAAATGGCTCCATGTTGCAAAGATACTGAAGTCGCAAAAGTCACGTTTAATCGACACTTTCAAAGTATTTACAGAGACACTATATAGTTACTTCGATACTGTGCTGGCTTAATCCAGAATACCCAGCTCAATTAGTTTCCGCAAATTACTGTGCCATTCAAGATGGCTCTATGTTGCAAAGATACTGAAGTCGCAAAAGTCAAGCTTAATCAACACTTTCTAAGTATTTACAGAGACACTATATAGTTACTTCGATACTGTGCTGGCTTAATCCAGAATACCCAGCTCAATTAGTTTCCGCAAATTACCGTGCAATTCAAATGGCTCCATGTTGCAAAGATACTGAAGTCGCAAAAGTCACGTTTAATCGACACTTTCAAAGTATTTACAGAGACACTATATAGTTACTTCGATACTGTGCTGGCTTAATCCAGAATACCCAGCTCAATTAGTTTCCGCAAATTACTGTGCCATTCAAGATGGCTCTATGTTGCAAAGATACTGAAGTCGCAAAAGTCAAGCTTAATCAACACTTTCTAAGTATTTACAGAGACACTATATAGTTACTTCGATACTGTGCTGGCTTAATCCAGAATACCCAGCTCAATCAGTTTCCGCAAATTACCGTGCCATTCAAGATGGCTGTATGTTACAAAGTGTTGTTTTTGAAATTCGTGTTCTTTAAAAGGTCTTGAGAGTTAAACGCAGTGTTATGTGTAGAACCGAGATTCTCTGTTGCAGAAGTACGAGTTGCACTAAGTTGAAAACATACGATTTTAATCTGTTGCTTTCTTTCTGTTTAACAAAATAGATGAACATATCGTGTCAGACTCTGACACATTAGTGAAATTATACGATGGACAAATGTAGAAAAACAAATGTAGACTGGTAAAACATGATTTGATGCCTTCTTCAGAGTTCATTCATACTTGGCGATGCAGAACTTCATACTTGGCGATTCTTTTAATCCAGAATACCTGGCTCAATCAGTTTCCGCAAATTACCATACCATTCAATATGCTGAATTTTTTCCTTATAGAGTATCAAGCAGTATTTTCTGACAAAAATCTTCGTTTGAAACTAGACCTGATTAAGACTGCCTTTTCAAATGTGAAAGAGACGTCATTATTATCATTTTGCATTGTCAGAACCAAAGTTTTGAGTTTCATTAGAAGCAGAAAATATTCTCAGCCATATGGAAAAAAATAGTGGATAAGAAAAGCCTTTTAATCGGACAGGCATTCAAATTGCAGCCTGGTCCTAGGTCCTGCTGGTTGGCGTCAAACTAAAGACCTGGAAGGACGAGTCGCCCGACTTTCAGTTTACTTCGTTGAAACAGCTTCCATAGCAAACATAAATGAAAGATGAGAAGAGTATATCTAATCTAATTACGAATTTAAAGCGCTTACGTCAACGGGGGCCCATTATCAAGATTACGATTTTGAGTGTCACCACGAAACAGAAAAATACTGACATAATAACCGGTGTCTAGCTCAGTAGCTCAGTAGCCTGTTTGCATTGTGGGTTACTATCCCAGCTGGAAGAGCACATCAAATAAATTTAATGAATGTAGTAATTTAGTTTCGTAGGAGGAATCCGGTACTTTTAACCTCTGGCTGTAGACATGGCCGAAGGAGAATATTTTGAGGCTTTGCAGATTGAAGTCTGCGTAGTTCGGTAAATGAATGCATAAACCAAAACTAGATTTTTGATGAATCTCCAGGCTTTATTTTCGCACATATCAAGTCATTTTTTATTAGATAAGATCCTTCTAGATCATAAGTAATTACAGTAATTTTTATATACACGTTACATCATCTTAGAATAAGAACAAAGGAGGACATGGCAGCATAAAGTTGTTGGCATGGCGGAAGCTAGGGATAGGAATAAATGAATGAATGACGTAGTTGCTTGCGAAGAGTATTTATTGACAGCATGAGAGCACAAGTAGATCCATGCTGTGATTGGTTAATTTTGGGTTTTAGTTCCATTTTTCAAGCAGCGTTATGTAACATGGAAAGATCTCAAATTTAGGAGAACAGATGAATTTAGGGGGAGAACACCAAATTTAGAATAGTTAATTTTGAAGTCGCCAGTCATTTCTTAGAGCAGCCATTGTATTTTGTTATATCTTACATATAGTAAAATGAACTACATTATTTATAGCACTAATTACAGAAATAGAAATAATAAAACTTTTGAAGTATTTTAAATTATCTAACATTACAGTATGTTTTCGTAAATATAAACATGAATATATATATATGAATGAAAATTAAGAAGAAATTTGCTCATTATAATTCTGTTAAAATGTTGTTATATTTGTCTTTATTTTAAATGTGTCTTTTATTTTCTTGTTATTGCGTGTTGACCTTTGGATTTAAAAACTGAAATTTGTTAAACTTATTTTTTGTTTTAAATTTAGGAAATCACAAGTTTTTTTTTGCTTTACAAGAGTAGAGCGTTCTTGTGAAAACTTTCGTAAGCAAATGCCATTAACTTAGATAAGAAAAAGCTTTAAAATCTTCATATGTCCCCCCCCCGAAAAAAATAAACAAAAGAGAGAAAACCTATCAAACTACGTCAACTATTCTTTTAAAAATCTGAAATAAGAGTAAAGGAAGTAAGATATTTGGGTTATCTCATAAATAGAGCAGTTTTTTCAATTGAACTAAAAGTGGGAGAGAAGAGAGATAAATTACCTGCCTCAGCTTGCTATAAAAGCAGGTAATAATTTTCCTTTGTTCTTATTATTAGTTCATTAGAAATTCCATTTCGATTTTAACGGTTATTGTTCAAAGTTAAATGTAACTGAGAAAGGAACATATTCAGCATATTTTGCATTTTGAGTTGTGAATTAAGTAATTATTAATAGGACTATTACTGCAATGTACGAGGATCGGTTAATAGACATAAACGAGTGTCAGTTGAACGGCCCAAAAACTCCGAGCCGGAAAATATAACAAGCGTTTTATTGGAAGATCTATACAACTCGACGAGGACGTGTTGCATATCATAATGGAACAAAACACCACTATAGCTGTTGAGGGACTAGGAACCCAG
Organism: Stegodyphus mimosarum; assembly: GCA_000611955.2. NCBI lineage: Eukaryota > Metazoa > Arthropoda > Arachnida > Araneae > Eresidae > Stegodyphus > Stegodyphus mimosarum. The sequence continues at coordinate 189,351 of KK113491.1, forward strand.
GATGAGAGCAGGAAAGACAGTAAATTTTAGAATAAAAAAAAACTTTCTTTATCGTAATTTCAAAAAATGAAAGAAATATAAAAAACCATATTATTTATGGTATGAGCCAATATACTAAATACATAAATAAAATCTTGAAGAATTATCGCTTTTGTGCACTGGTGTTATGCATAGTTTGACCGTCTCAAACGCAACCCTGGTTGGCATTCTGCCAAAACACATAGACTCGTCCAAAAGGAGCATTATTACTTGCTGCGACGTGAAAGGTCACGTGAAAGTCTTCTCTTTTGCGGACAGAGAGAATTTATATTGTTACGTGCTAATTTGTCACGTCACCAGATGTTATATACTAACTGTTACAATAATTTGTCTACAATAATATCAAAACCATAATTCATTGCGTTGTGTATTACTAACCCGAACAACCCCTAAGACCAAGCAGGAGTACTGGTGTTAAAAACATTCACACAAGTCATCATAAGAAAAACTCTGAATCAAATATATATATATATAACCAAGGATATTTATTGCAGCATTAAAGGAAGACACTCAATCTTTCAACTTAAATTTCTAGATCTATGGTGTGTTCAGGTGACAACTATTTAAATTAATGCATTTAGAATTATAATATATATATTGCTAATTTCAAATATGCACCGAGATGAATTAATCAAAAATTTACACCGTAAAAATTAATATTAACTTTTCATATGCAGTTATCAAACTCTGCTGGCCAGCATAAAAATACACAGGAATTTAATGAATCACCGAGCATGGTGTCTTTACCAATATTGATAGAGATTACTTAGTTCAAGAAATTTCTTAATTTACTCAGGTAAAAATTACATACATAAATTTAGCAAATCCCTTAGGCAGTTAGAAAATATTACATATTCAAGTAGACCCGTTGGAGAAAAATGATTACATTTATTCCTACATTCAATTACACAATTAAAGGTAAAGTAGAATTTAAATTTTAAATTGTTCCTTAATTAGCAAAAGTTAAAGTTAATTCTCAACCAAAAATAGTAACAACTTAAAGTAAAAAGGTAAAATTTAGATAAGTTTACAAATTTAATATCCTGTCTTAATTCATTATATATAAATTTTAATTACATTCCAAGTTAAGGTTAAAAGTCCTAAATAGATTAATAGTGCAGCAGTTGCTTAAATACACAGCCTGGATTTAAGATCCAGCAGAAAAACCTTGACTAAAAGTTAAATAGAATTTAATTGGAAATTAAACACACATATAATTACTCCTTACATTAATAATTCATCACTGGAAAATTTACTTCAAATAATCAAATCTCTTAAAAAAATTTTAAATTACCATATTACTTAGGAAACATGTTCACGGAATTTAGGTAGCAAGCTGTACTAAATTTCAGGTGAAATTAACAATCAAAAGGTTGAACTCACTTGAAGGGTTGAAAATTTAATTAAGCATTAACTCAACTTATAGATTTTTTTTTCCGGATGTCCCATTCATAACAGGTGTTGAACAAGGCTCTGCCGAACCAGCTCTTCGCAGATGTTGAACGAGGGAGTCCGGCAAGAAATCTGGACACCTGGATCAGACACTATGAAGATGGTAAAGTGCATTCGTGCAGCAAAACAAGAGCTCCTAAGGGTTCCTCCCTTTTCCGTCTATTCTCATTCATGCGAGTTGATGGTAGTACTCGAGTTGATGGTAGTAATTCGATGAGGAAAAAAACAACATTCTCGACTCCAACACGGGGATGGTAAAGTGCGGAGGAGTAAACTTCAAGTGATTTTTTTTTTTTAGATGTTCATCTTTATCTTATTTCCCATCTCCGGCTCTTCCAGAGGAAGAAAAAAAAAACGTGCTTCTAACGCTGCGAATCCAAGGCAAAAAGGGCTGAGCATGGCCTTGCATGACGATTTCAATCGTCCAGGCTCCAGAATTTTCGAAAATCACCAAATTTGGTGAATTAGTATGCAAATCTCGCCAAACACAAAACAGTGCTGCGAAAACTTAGTTTTTCCTTCTTCACACCAAAAAAAGTTCCACCCTCGCCACCCCCTTCGCCAACAAGGAGGGGTGAGGGAAAGAATGCGACAAACCTATCACGCCCCTACCACGCAACCGGACGCAGTACATGACCTTGACGAGAAAATGCTCAAAACGACGCTTATAGCAGAGTAAATTTTTAGACACGAAATTCAACAATTTTAGCAATTAAATGGGCATAATTCTCCAACGGGGCAACGTACAGTCATGAAAGTAGGTTCATAAGAAGGGTAAATTTTTTCTCTTTAAGAGGTATAAATTTCAACCATGTGAATAAAAAGGAAGTATTTTTAAATTTCAAATATTACGCAGAAACAACCGATTTCCCATTGTCTCCTTCTCCCGAAGGCTAATACTGTCGAACGCGTAACGTAAGAACGAGAACTCTGTTTAACTCGTATAAAAATAATTGATTCAATAACATAAGCAATACAATTCGTGAAGAAAAATTTAGAATAAGCATAAATTAATGCATATAATTTACTCACTCAATAATTAATTAACAAATAACTGCAATTAACTACACATTAATCCATAATTCTAAACTAACCAAAAATCACTACATAACATCCCTCCCCCAACCGGGAAAAAAAATTTTTGGCGAGCCAAAAATTTTTAATAAAGGAGACAAGGGCAAAGGGTTTACAAACGAGTTATATATTGCAAGAATACCAGAATGTCAGTGAATCCCAATTGTCAATAGTAGACGAGAAAAAAAAAAAAAACACCCCCTAACAGCGTTCAATATGCCTGAGCCTCAGGAGGTCTGTCTGACAATCGTCAAAGAACCAAAATTGAAAAGCGTTGACAAACAGCCATGACACACCCCAAAAAAATAAAGTGTAATATGTAATAATGTTAGATAACATCCCCCCATGCAATGCTACAATAAGAGTATACAATGCAAATAAGAGTACATATAAAATACAATAAACACCTAAACGTTATATACTGGTGCAAGGTGTCGAATAC
>KK113491.1:200926-213453 GCA_000611955.2 Stegodyphus mimosarum
TATTCTTTTGGTGTAGCCGATTGCAACCTAAAAGGGATGTGCACATCTACATGGTGAGGCTGCTCGTTTTTGAGTTATACGAGACACATACGTACGAATGTACGTACAGACGCCACGAAAAAATCTCTTCAGAATCCATTTTAAATCAGTTTTATAATATTTTTGAGTAAAAAGAGTCCTTTATTCTGTCCTTACGTGCAGATGTCATGCAAAAACATCGTTAAATTGCATTCGATAGCGGTCAAAATGCACATTTTCGTTGAAATATGATACCCGAAATTTTTCGCTATTACAATACTTCCTTCTTACTTCATACAAAGAAGTAAAAAAGGTAAAGAGCTGCTTGTTTAATGTAAGATAACTCACATAATAATACCAATTAATAATGAGAAACGCAGCAATCAGAAGTGCATCTAAGAAAACTTCATAAACTAACTTTGAGGGGTAGGTATTTTTGCTAAAAGATTTTCCAAGAAAACGTGACTCGTATTTATATTATGCACGGTATAATCAACAAAATTTTATTTACATTGCCGATTTCTGAAGAAATGAATCCGGACCGAAACTACGAATGTTCACTGTGGATCATATGGCTTGTGAATAAGCTGCGAAATATTTTAAAATTAATTTAATGTTCATATTTAACAGAACTGCAAAAGCTGAGACAACAGTTTGAAACATTTTCACTGTATAAGCACAGGAGAACATCTAATAAGTGGACAGTGTTAAGAAGACGACATAAGAAGAGAGATATAATATTAAGTCAGCATCTATCGTGCGTTTACAGCAATAACTAGGTCCACCACCGACCTAGCGGTAAAGTCGCTGAACACTGATAATTCGGATGTAAGGTCTACTTGTCTATTTGCTGTGTGAAATCTGGAGAGGTAATGACTGCACAGAAGAAGAGTTAAAAGTACCGTTTATTACACTCTTTAACTATTTAACTATTTGTTATTACTCTTTAACTATTACTAATCTGCGATTTTGTATAATACAGATGTGTGAAGGCTTCCATTTTATCTTCCATTAATCGTCGTCCAAAAATTTCCTAACTGTGAAACATTTAATTAACTGTTAATAATGAAATGTTTTACAGCTAATTGAAATGTGCATGCTCCTTAAAAATGAATAAAATTATCTCTGTGATAATCTAGGAAAGTCAGACTAACTTTGGAAATAGAGTGTTATAATAAGTAGAAGATTTGCTCAATTTTTCCCCTCCCAATATTTTATTAATTTTTATTTTTTGATACCTTCAAACAAATTTTTAATCATTACTGTCATCAACGTTTCGAAAAGATAATTTAATTTTATTTCGGTTATAATACATATGATTTTTACCTCAAACTTTATTTTGTTTTCTAAGTGCAAAACTGTATACTTCTTAGATTGGAGTGTAAGCCGATTTTAGAAACATAACGGAACAATTTTGTAAATGAACCTGCACTTCAAGCCATTCAAAATTCAGAACTGAAGAATAAATCTTAATGTCAGATGCAGTTTTGACGAAATATTTTGTTGAAAATTTGTTTGTTTGACATGCACAGTTTGTTTTGTTGAACATGTTTACATGAAGTTTACATGAAGGAAATATGTCCAAAACTCTCGCTCTCAAAATGAATGCTGAAATGAATGCTTTTTGAACTTTTTTGCATGATGTTATCAATGTTTAATACATAAATTTATAAAAATAGGAAGTAGATCATTTAATCCCTCATCATACATCAGAATACAACAAGTTCTTTCATCCAACATTTTGTTTAAAAAATCACAAGTGTTGCCAGGCTGTTATTAAGCTTGTTGAAAGCATCCGACAGCTCTCTCAACTCTACTCCACACCAGGGAGGGATTAGACAAGGGCTCTCAAGATTCCTTCGTCGAAACCCCATCGAGGCAGTCTTTCACCTCCAGCAAAATATTATTTAACCCGCTTCTCAGAAATTGCTCAATGTCTTCATTGTCTCCGGAACAATGGCTGATCAACGAAGCATGATAAAGGTGGCTTAATTAAGATGTTAATTAATAGTTATCTAACAAGGACTGAACAATCGTGTTTGAGTATCGATTGGGAGGATGAGTCGACGTATTGTGCTGCAGCCTGGCGTCTTTCTGTTCCTTAATTGGAAAGCAAACAGCGAGCATTTAAAGCAGCACTGTTGTCAATATATAATCATTATTCTGAAATTGTTAAAACTTGATATATGCTAGGATTAGAATAGATAGAAATACATTGACATATTTTCCCCATCTTATATGATAATATATAGCTTTATAGCTTCAAAAAGTTTATTAAAGCTTTCACAAACTTAATGAAAAAACTATTAACTTTTCATAATTAATTAGAAAAATTTAACCACTGATTATAACTCTAAGATTGACGACACACAGTAGCAACTCTTTGCCACTTTTCATGACAGAAGGGACAGCAATTACGTAAATGTTAATGACCCTATAAGCAGGTAAATGCGTTTAACTGATGCGTACTTGAGTTGGGTCAGTTTTGCAACACGGGGTATTAAATAATCGAAATAAATTACTGGATAACCACAGAAATGCTAGACCGTCTAGGTTAATCCGAACATGCGTCAAAACGCCAAGGGCTCGGTCGGGAGTAGTAATTAATGTATGTTGTACAACTTCGTAAATGACTATTGAGAATTATGCATTCCGCCTGCTTGCATTACGTCATCTGTTATTTCTGCATGCATTAGTTTGCTGTGTATCGCAATCAGGACTTAATCTAAGAAACACATATGTGTTCATGATGCGTAATTGGTAAAACCAAATTAAAACATATACATTGATTATTTAAATTTCAACGATGCATATTGGAAAATAATCATTGCATGTGTTTAGAATGTAATTTAAATATGAGAGCTATATATTAATTAGATCACGGAGTTTCTTCATATTTGAGTAGAATTCAGTTTGGGAAAAATTTTTCCATTAAGCTGAATTTCATACTTATGAATTACCTCATACATGTGAAAATATTAAAACAAATGCAGTTTCGAGTATTTGGTGCATTAGGGAAGAATTGCGAAATGAATTACACTTTCATGGAAGTTTTGATCATGATAAAGGAAATTTTATAAAATTTTCCGCTAAAAACTATGAGTTTTTCTGCATGTTTTTTGACATTTACAAACATAAATCAGATGAGATTTGGTAACTTTATCTCATTGCAGTATCTATTTCATAGTATGATATGTTTTTTCACTAAATATTATTATATTATTAACTAAAGAAGGAATTTGATAGTACCTGTATTACTTCCCTTAATATGATTTGCAAAATTAAATTGAAAAAAAATATAATTGTGTACAATATTATTCAGAGTAACCACAAAAACGAAAATGTAACTTTTATTTCAATATTTATTTCATATTTTGCGTTATTACACGCAAGTATAATTTAAAAACTAAATTGCGTATCGATTCACATATAAGGCAATCTCAAATATAAGATAAAATGGAATTTTGAAGGCACTTTTTAAATTTAATTATTCGAAATTAAGCTGTACTAGGTATGCAATATACGGAGTCTGATATATCTTTTATTAATTACAGTAATAAAATTATGCTCTTATGCCGTTGAAACAGTAAGTCACAAATTGCCTTAATATATTTTTTGATGGTGAAACATCGTTAACTAAGTCTTTTAAATTTTTTAACGTCGTACTTTACGCTACCGCGACTGCATCATCTCCCGTTTCGGTATGTGTTGCCACTGAGCGAAATGACAAGCCTTTTGTTTTTATTGCATTTGGGAGGATTTTAAAAATGGCTTCCTTCAATTTCTGAAACATCTCCTTAGTATTTTCTAAATGCTCTTCAAAACTTTTCCCGGCGATGATAATCTGTGTATATCATACAGGCTTCGGAGGAAAAACCTCCAAGTGCGGTCTCCATAAGGCATTCGAATGTTACCGGCGCATTATAGTATAATGCAAACGGCATCACTTTCAAATGACATCTGTACTGGGTCATCAGGCTGCAATTTTACCTGCTGATATCCACTATTTAGAACAAAGATCGAAAGCGGTGTGTTTCCAGAATGCCCAGAATGTCATCAGTTCTGATAACAGTTTAGCTGTTTTTCTTCGCGATATCGTTCATGCCGCGATAGTCAACGCAGAATCTGTGAAGAGTGGATAACATCACATTCTTGCATATCCTTTAGAAGTTCTAATTCCTATTTCTATTTAGCATTTTTAGATGTCTTGGATGTTGCCTGACTGGTGGATAATCCCCTGGATCAATTCTATGTTTTTCCAAACTGGTTCGACGTATGTCAGAAGAACTGCGAGAGAAAACATCTTGAAATTTTTGAATTACACACTCTGCAGCACTCTTATCTTCGTTGCTTATTTGTGCGTTGTGCAGAAACTCCTGTGTTAGACTTTTCGGAGACACAGGCATATTCACAAAGGCCTATAGGCCTTTTCTTCTACGGTTTTCTCCTATTGACTGAAACAGTAAATGTAGGTTTATACACTGGTGTTCAAAACTTAAGCAACAATGTAAAGTTTAATCAGATAGCCATGACATTTTCGAAAAGGGCTTCTTGCGATCAGCACAATGAACGCGCAATTCAGTAGAAAGGTCATGGGAATGCAAATGTCAGGAACAAAACCTCACAAGACACGTGAGCGTACGCAAAACGAGTGCGGTCGGCAAACTCAACTGAAGACTATTAATAAAAGGAAGGTCGAAGACGCAATTAAAGACATTCGCTGCAAGTGTAAGTCAGTTCTTTCGTGAAATATGGCTAGAATAAATTACCTGGATGACTTCACACGTAGGAGAATGAACGTAAAGCTGGAGGAGGAGAGTAGTGTGACCAATATAGCTGAAGAGTTCGGAATCAAAAAAAGTGTTCCGCGCGCTTGGAAAGCCCTTCAAACCATAGGTACAACTGTTAGAAAGGTTGGTGGTGGCCACCCCGGGAAAACACCTGCAGTGGACGACCGATGTATGGTCCTGCAGGCGAAAAGAGTCCGAAACCAGTCAGCAAGCACCATAGTTAAGCAACTGTACAGTAACAGGGCGACAAGTGTCGGGGTTTACTGTGTCCAGGCGCCTCCACAAAGATGGCCTATTCGTTCGCCGTCCTAAACGCTGCATCCCTTTGAAAGTTGGCTATCGGTGCCGCCGTTTAGAGTGGTCCAAGGAGCACAAAAACTAGATATCTTATCAATGGAGTCGTGGCCTCTTTACGGATGAGAGTCATTTTAGTGCCACAAGCGATTCTCAACGCCAGTTGATTTGGAGAGAGGTCGGGACACTGTTTCATCCCAGTAACATCACGGAAAGAGATTGTTACAGTGGTTCTGGAGTTCTCGTCTGGGGAGGCATTGTGCTGAACGGGCGGAGAGATCTCCACGTTTTCGACAGAGATTCTGTAACCGGAGATCGCTATTATCAGGAGGTGGCCCTTCCCCATCTGTTGTCAAGATTTTAAGTGAAGCTCTGCTATAGCCTTTTACATACTTCTTGGAAAAGTGCAGGCTCGACGCGCCGGATAGAGCATCGAAGCATAGCCTCTGATTTTTGGGCATAGTTTGCAGGATATCCGCTGAGTCTGTTCTCATGTGGCGGGATGAAAGCTTTAGCATCAGAACCCCATCTATTTACGTTTGCTACTGTAAAATGTTGAGTCTTATATACTTGCTTACTTCCCATCAGACGGTGATAGCATCAGAGAGTACGAATTTAAAGGCTAAATACGAATTTAAAGGTTATGTACGGCATGTGTACGAATTTAAAGCCTTCAGAATTGTGTCTAACAGTCTTTACGGATTCCTTCAAGCTGTCAACTTCTTTGGCGACAGCAGCAGAAACTCTGTCACCGATTTATTGTTCAACAGCAGAAACTCTCCTTCATTTTTTCCAGCTTTGTGCTCAACCCAATTTGTTCTGCCTTTCATAGCCTAAAAATTGCTTCTTATTATGGCAGTTAATTTCTCTTTTTATCTTCTCTTCACCTACTTTAATCTCTGCTTGAAATGACTTGATGACCTCTTCCATCTTTTCCTGATGGGCTTTCATCTCTTCATGGCCCGTTTTAATCTCCTCTTGGCCGGATTTCGTATCTTCTTTAACAGCTTTCATTTCTTCTTTAACGGATTCTTAGTTCTCTTTCAACTCTTTTTGAATGAAATTTATGGCTTCTTCCATGTTCTCTTGAAATCCAACAAAGGGTGACACTAGCTGTCTTAGTTACTCCTCTACCGCTCATGTTACCTGCATTCAACCGGATTTCTTATACCAAAAGCTGTTACTTGCGTACGAGTTCGTAAAGGTTTGAATGCACACAGAACATGATAGCTTGATAAAAATTATTTTCAAAAAACATACATTTTATAGTTTTGGAACTTTCCATAAAAGTACTCGTGCAGCTCTTCTGAGTACGACAGAGTGCAATCAGTAGTTACCACTTTAAGAACGTTAAACACAACGCAGTGCAAAGCGTGCGTAAAGAGTGAAGCTCGCACGAAGATCACTCAGTACTGCGAAGTCAAATTTGAACTGAAGTTAGAGAAGTAATGCATGCGCTCTCTGATGTTATATAGCTTCCATCTGGCCGCCGAGGAATCTCCAGTACCTTCCATTTCTCAAAATTAATTACTTACATATACGGTTATACACTCATGTCCATAAATTAAGGATAATTTGGAGTCACGCGGAAATCGAACTCTAAAATAAATATATCACCTGTAAAATCACTACACACATCTTCAAGGATCATATGCAAATTTCAAGAAGTAACCAGATGACACCGATGGTACGTCACAATGACGAGAGTGTAAGAGAGTGATATATAAGGAATACAGAAAAAGAAGTAAAATTGTTCGCAGGCGCTTTATAAGCATTTCAGTGCAATAACCGAATAGTTATGACACAAAGGACGCATTTGGATATGACACAAACGCATTTGGATGATTTTTTACGTGGTAGAATTATCGGCCGTCTGGAATGTGGGCGTACCCAACTGGAAGTATCAGACGAACTTGGAATTGCCCAGAGTGTCATCTCCAGGCTTTGGCAACGATTCCAAGATGATGGTAATGTGAGCAGACGTTACAGCACAGGTCGCCCCAGAGTTACAACGCCGAATGAGGACCGGTATTTGGCAGTTACTGTTAAAAACAAACAGGCGGAGCACAGTCTCAGACCTGTCTCGTCAGCTCTCTTCAGCCACTGGTACGACAATTCCAAGGCACACCGTGTACAGACGCTTAGCGCAGATTGGTCTATATGCTCGTAGACCTGTCAGATGCGTTCCACTTACTGCAACTCACTGTCGCCTGCGGTTAGCCTGGAGTAGAGAGCATGCATTGTGGACATCGCAACAGTGGGCTTGTGTGATGTTTTCCGACGAGTCCAGGTTTAGCTTGCAGTCTGATTCTCGCCGGACTTTCATATGGAGAGCTCCAGGTACCCGTTATCACCAAGAAAACATCACTGAAGGACACCGTTACGGGGGTGCAGGAGTGCTCCTTTGGGTTCTGGAATTATTCTGGGTTCCAGAACTGACCTGCATGTTCAAATTGGAACCATGACAAGCCAAATATATCGGGACGTCATTCTGTAACAACATGTACGTTTGTTTCGGGGCGCCATGGGCTCACAATTTGTGTTTATGGATGACAACGCCCGTCCTCACCGTGCAAACATCGTAAGCGAAAGCCATCAATCGGAGGATATGACCCGTATGGACTGGCCAGCATTCTCACCGGACTTGAATCCAGAAGAGCACGTGTGGGACATGCTTGGCCGACGAGTTGCAGCCCATCAACCTCCTCCTACATGTCTACCGGAACTTCGGCGAGCATTGCTTTTTGAGTGGTGTAATATCCCCCAAGATCAGATCGATAATTTGATACTCAGTATGCCTAGGCGTTGTACGGAATGGATTGCATCGTCTGGGAGACATAGAATGTATTAACAATCATACCAACCATGTAATATTGGTTTTTTGTAAATAGGTTTTTTTTTGTAATTTGCTCCAGGGAGAAAAAATCGCTATTTTTTTTAATAATATCAAACATATATCATCTTTTTTTTGCTTTTTACCTTTTGTTTAATAAATAAGCTTTACAAATAAGTCAAATTTGTTTTGCTTCTAACTCTTCCTTTGCCTGATTTTGCATTATCCTTAATTTATGGGCATGAGTGTAGTTGCATATAAGGATTAATTACTGTTTTTCAATTAGAATACCAGTTACAGTTATGTATTGACTTTTGGCAAATTTTCACCAAATTTGGTGACAAAAGTTAGTCGTCGACAGGTCGCCACTTTATCGAGATAACCATTTATTTCTGTGTTAAATAGACGTTTCCCTGTAATCTTGTTTTTCCATCAGATCTTCTATTTCTTAAGGCCGTTCACGTTACATTATATAAAATTAGTAATATCCTATAGGTAGTTTTAACTTCTTTTATACGGTGGGTTTAAAATTGAGACAAGTCACATTACAGTAGAATTTTTAAATTTCATTCAATCCTGCTTTATTAGCTCAACAATGCAGAGTTTTCGCTTTAAGCTGTCTCATTTTGTTTCAAGGTGTCTAAAATATCTGAGTATTATATTAATATTATTTTCTATAAATTTCGTTATCTTTATTGAAACTTTCTTCCTTGAGGGTATGTTTGTAAATTTCATGGAGAAAAAAAGATTTATTTTAACGAGAAACATTTGAAAAGAAAACTTACAGAGAAGAAATAATTTGATGATGATAACAACTGTGGTTCGAAAACATTTTTATGGTTATCAACATATTTTTTTCGTAAAATGTCTCTTTTATTATAAAGAACAAACAGTTGTTCTTTAACAGGTAGCGAGTTTTTTAATTAATTCATTTATTTCATTCTAAAATGTTTTACTGTTTTAATAGTTTGCAGTTTAAAAAGCGTTTTTCATGCCCTAGAGGATGAATAAGCCAAAAAAAAAACAATAATATCAAAATGCACACCGAATCAAAAAACAAGGGAGAGGGGCGAGATTTTTATCTCCCATTCCACTGGGCTGATTGACGAAATTCAGTTTGTGTTTTTCATTTCTCAACGGGGCGACTTAGGATACATATTAGATTGACATTTGTTTAATTTTTTTCCGTATTCAAAATTTAGGTTCAATCCAAATAAAATTCGCACATTTTTTATGAATTATTAAATAATTTTTATAAATTTTTCGAATATAATTTTGAAATATAATCTTTAAAATTTTACTATCATCCTAAAATAGATGTATTTCTTGGCATACCTACAAAAAAATTAGTTTTTTTATTCAAAGTTTCTCAGAATATACGGAAATTATATACTGGCGCGTTTCTGAAATTTGGTATATTTGTTATAAGCGATAATAACGGCAAACCTGATTTACGCACTTTGTTATAGACTTCAATGAATTGCAATAATTATTCTGAATCTTAAATTTCCAAATAAACTCTCACTGAGGATTATTTATGGGAATAACTTTTTTTTCATTTTTATTAATAATGCCTAATAAACATTTATTACTAACTTAAAGAAGTTACTTTTAGTCCAAAAGCGATGTTAGTCCCGCATGTGTTATTAGACTCGAAATGTCATTTCGTGTCGAAACACTTAAATGGGTTTATCACTTTTCAAATTATTGCCACCAAATATTGTTGTCCTGTATTATATTTAAAGGAATAAAACAATGAAGAATCTGCGTGAATGTATATATGTTTCTCACATTGTGAAAAAACAACGATATCTAAAGCCAACAAATTTTGAATAACGTAATCTGCACCTTGAATATGGGAAGCCAGAATCTTGGATTTTGAATTTGTTTTATTACCTTTTTTCCTCTTTTTTAAACTTTAACGAATTTTTGATTGACAAACTCAAATGATTTCAAAGCGAGCAATGGCGACACTGCTCGGGGAAAAAAAATTATCTCCAGCGCGCGCCAGTGTCTATCGGAAATTCTAAACATATACTGTTTTTAAACATTTTGTGATTTTGCTATTGAATCGTAATTTATGTGGTAAGCGTCAAGAACACTCGAATTTTAATGTAGGCGAGGGAAAAAAAAACGAAAATGCATTAAATTTCCTAAAACAATACTTTAATCAGAACATAGTATTTTCGAATTATCCAAGTACAGATGGCAACTCTTTTATAGAGCTTAACACTCATACGCAATAATATTGAATTATGTTTGTTATTTCTAGTATCATCATCCTATATTGCATAAAATAGCTACAGATAGCAATTCTATAAACAAACATGAATAAAGATTATTTACATTTTGTAACAGAAACTTTTTATTGGGAAAAAAAAAATCCCGAGTCACGAAAGAAACGGTAAGTCTGCGCATTTAAACCCCAGTGGCCGTTTAGAACAGACAGCTTCCGGTCAATTTTTTTTATTATAAAACTCTGATTACTTGATTGATATATTGTGCATATACTCTAAAATTTCGATTACTTTCGATTACTTTATTTCCCCCTTCTTTTAGCCAAAGGGCGTTAGCCCAGAAGGACTATTGGTTTCGTTCACTATAAACTGCGAATCACATTTTTAAATTGTTGCTCTAAAATATTAGAGCCCTGCATTATAGTATATAAAGAAATAAAATATTGAAGAATCTGCATAAATGTATATACACTCCTCGACATTGAAAGTGCAACACCAAGAAGGAGTGGTCAGAAATTTATGCAAATTTTAGAGTAGACGCACGTCACTGAGTTATGCGAATGATGTGAAATCCGCACCTCTCCGACGCACGTGAAGTGAGATAAAAGGGAAGGAACGTGCAGAATAGGTTATATTCGTGTCATTATTTCTGCCAGACGAATTATCGAAAAAAGTTGGTTTTTGTCCTGGAGCATACGTCTAATAGGAAAGAATGCCAGGCCGCCGTCAAAGAAGGCACTTCCAGCAGATAGGCGATTTTACAAGGCGTATGGTGATCGGACTAAGAAGGACGGGTTGGTCCTTACGTCAAATCGCAGCTGATACCCACATGGATGCGAGCACGCTGCATCGGCTATGGCAAACATGGTTGGAACAAGAGAATGTGGGAAGAAGGAGCGGTGCAGGTGCAGCCAGAGTGGAGTGACGTCAGCATGCGTGGATCGACGCATCCGCCGACAAGCTGTGGCGGTCCCGCAAGTCACTTGTACCGCGATTCTGCACCATGTGCAAGATACTCTGGATGTTCCCGTATCGACAAGAACTATTTCCCGTCGATTGGTTGAATGTGGCCTGCACTCACGGCGTCCATTAAGAAGACTGCCATTGACTCCATAGCATAGACGACAAGGTTTAGAATGGGGCCGTACTGGAGCGATGTGGATGATAGAATGGCGAAACGTCGTGTTCTCACATAAGTCATGCTTCTGTTTATCCAGTGACAGTCGCCGTATACGTATGTGGCGTCGACGTGGAGACAGATCTAATCCGGCAGTAACTATAGAACGTCCCACCGCGCGACAACGTGGCATAATGGCTTGGGGCGCTATTGCCTACGATTCCAGGTCACCTCTAGTTCGTGTTCAAAGTACTATGACGGCCCAACGATACTTGGATAATGTTCTGCGGCCGGTGGCAATCCCCTACCTTCAGGGGCTGCCTAATGCAGTAAACGCCCGACCACATAGTGCTCGCATCCGCCATCATGCTCTGCAAGGTATACAGATGCTTCCCTGGCCACCGTACTCTCCTGACATGTCAGCAATCGAACATGTGTGGGATGTGATTGGATGCTGTTTGCAGACTCTGCCCCTGCCTCGTTCAGAAGACGAACTGTGGCAAATGTTTGAAAGGCAATAGAGAGCCATCGCTCAATACACCATCCGCACTCTTATTGACTCTATGCCTAGACGTGCCTCGCTGTCCGCGGGAATCCTGCATCCTACTGAGGCAACGCCGTTCTCGCTCTGTATTCTGACTATCATTTTGAAATAAAGATCACTTATTGCTGCTTGCTGTCTCTGCCTTTTTTCAAATTTCATCACTTTCTGACCATTTCTTCTTGGTGTTGCATTTTCAATGTCGAGCAGTGTATGCTTCTAGCACTGTGATAAAACAACGGTACCTAGAGCCAACATATTTTGAATGACGCGTTCCTACTGCGAATATGGGCATCTGAAGCCCAAATTTGAAATTTGGAATTTGTTTTATTATCGATTTCATATTTTGTAAAACTTTAACGAATTTTTGATTAACAAACTCAAGGATTTCAAAGCGAGCAATGACAGCGTTGTACAGAAAAAAAACATTTTTATCTCCAGTGCGTGAGATTGTGTACGGAAATTCTAAAGATATGCTAATTTTAAAATTATTTTGCGATATTGCTCTTGAACTGAATTTTATGGTTTAAGTAGGAAGAACATGATATTTAATAAATAAAGGTAACACACAAAATGTTGAAAAAGCGCCCCTTTGGACGTAATTTAAAATCTGGAACCTTTTAGATTTTTCTTTCATTTGTTATGTATTACTTATTTCAGTTGTGATTTAAATTGTTTTAAAGGTAATGATTTAATT
>KK113492.1:0-49706 GCA_000611955.2 Stegodyphus mimosarum
TAAAATTGGTGCTCTGCGAGAAAGTCGGCCGAGGAAATCGCTACGTGTAGACGGGCCTTAATAGTCCTTCGGTACCAAATCCCTTCGGACTAATAATATTCTTTTAGCATGAATAAAATGGCAACATTAAAAATGTACACAATTTTGAATTTCTTTTTGTGACATGTTTTCATTTGATTGATATTTTAATAATTGTTTCTTAATGTTAAATGAATAATTTATCCTAATATTTTAATTATACTTTGATAATCGCGAAAATTATTTTTCACATCAACATAGTATGATTGTAAACGTGTTATATTTACAATCAGTTATCATGAGAAAAACTAAAATCACAAATATATAGCAGTTCTTAAAATGAAGTTAGTAATTCTTTTTTCAGAATCACTTTCTGAATTTGCATTCTAAGCATATGAAAATATAATTTTTAGGTTAAATTTATTTAAAGTGTAATTTACTTTCAAAACTTCATCCCTTCATGTCTGTGCTTATTCGCGTGTTAACTTTTATTTTGCCGCTTGCTTCCACAATTTTTTAGATATAATTAAGGATTATTCACAAAATTTTCCGTCTTAGTACAAAAGGTTCCTTTGTTTATAAATATCTGATTCAAAGGAAATTTCATTTACCTAATATTTATATTTAATGCAAATAAACAAAGAAGGTAAAGGAAATTAATTGTTTCTAATAAATTCATAGTAAGTTAAATTAAAGGAAAATAAAATATTACAATTAAATAAAATATTTTATTATTTTTAGTGTTTCCTACTTTTTTTTTTATTGAACATGATGCTTTAACAATAGAAAAGGCTGAAAAATTTTTTTTAACAGGCATCGTTTTGGAGACTTATATATAAAAGCAAATTGATATTATATTTATCATTAATTTTATTGCTTTTAATTCAGAAAATATACTGAGTGATAAATGTATGATTTTTTAAATTAAGAACATATTTATTAGGCTTAACAACATTGTAATTTATTAAAATATATTATTACATGTAATATGCTGATATATATTATTGCATTATTTATTCTGTATGTTTTTTATGTCTTTTAATATGTATTTTGGTACTGTTTTGTTATCGGGACCAGATTTAGATCTCACCAAAAGCTAATGATCTGGAGAAAAGTTCAAAGCATAAAAATAATCGCCAAAATATTTACAATATGGTTTGGTTGAAGAAAAATTCAAAGGAAAAACATAACAGATGTTCGTACAATTAGAAATTTTTAACGTAAATTAGGCAACTTACCAAAGAAATTTTTTTAAAAAATTGGTTAGAGAATTTAGTGAATTAACATTAATGCGGAGGCATAGGCTTTAGTGTAGAATTGAGTGCTCCTTCGATTAGCGACAACTTTTGTTTAGTTTTGGCGGTGAAACCCCATTTCTGGTTACCATGATAGTTTTAACTTTGTTTTAGCTTCCTGATTTTTTTTAAGTGAAAATAAATCAATGTGTACATGGACAAAGTTAAGGCAATGCACAATGCCTAGATTGTGCAATTCTGTGATTTCTTTTTAAGTGAAAATAGATTGATGTGTACGTGAATACCAAGTTTGTGCAATTCTTTGACTTCTTATTTTGGTTTTGTGACGCGGCAATCTTGAAATTGTGGCTTCCGGTGCCAATCTTGGCGTCAAAAAAGATTCGCCAAAAAAAAAAAAAAAAAGAAAAAAAAAAAAAAAAGGACAGCCAATTGTAAACTTTTACCGAGGCATAAAACTGGGAATATCATTTAAAATGTCTGAAAAGATTTGTGTTTTGGGAGGCTGCTGCCGCCACATTAACTCAAATAAGAATCTACTTGGTTTTCAAGTCTGTTTCACACTGTTCCATAACTTTTCAAAAGTTTGAGTACGATAACTAGTATAGGGATTGATAAAATTATACTTATGGTTAATGCAGAAACTTTCAAATCTGGATCTTTGCATCTCCATTCTAGTGCTTCTTTCAAATTGAAATAGAACTTCATTTTATGGTTTTTTTGTGCACTTTCTTCCAGAGTGAATGATTCCTCATTCCTGAAGAAATTATATGGAAGATGTTTCATCATTAGTTAAGTCCCAAATTTTCAAATCCATGGTAAATACAAGAACAATAAAAACGAAAGTAACCATTACATCTTTAGAATTTGTATTCTCATTGCCAGTTTTGAAATGCATTCTTTTACTTTTTAAAAATGTAAACATTGTAACAATTTTAAAAGTAAGCATTGGTGACTTCATATAAATCAATCTCTTGGTGAGTTTAGCAGAACATTTGGCAATGACTCCGGTCCCAGTAACAGAACAGTACCTGTATTTCTGTCACACTGTGCAAAATTTAAAAAATAAGACATATTAAACTGATCACTTATCAGCAATAACTATACATGAAAATAACAATTTGTGGTTATATGTCCTACGGGGGAAAAAAAAAAATTTTTTTTACCTATGCATCAAGTTAATCTTCAGTTAGGTGCCCTGTGGTACTATAGTCATAAGAAGTGCCTTCTGTGAAGTCACTAACTACATTGCATCTGTTAAAAAGAAGATATAACTTCCATTTATAATGAAATGTTATTTTTATTATTAACAATCAAATAAGCCTCTTATCAAAATTTATTAATCTTCTGTCTCCAACTGATGATTAACTGTATATTTTGCTTAATGTAGATGAGAATTGGTTATAAAAATTTGATGAACTTTATTTAAACATTTAAATTTATGTTGAGTACCTTTTTTATTCAGATGTTAATGCATTTAGTTAAAAGTGCAGTACTATTATAATATTTTTTTATATCTTGTAGGTTTCGTGATTAAATATGGAATCTTATCTCTTAGATATTTGCAGTCGAGAACAGGGATTACTCTTACAAAACAAAACATTTTTTCCTTTGAATGGGTATGCTCTGTTTTCCCAATATTTTTTTATTTTTCTTTAAATTTAATATTTGCATTCAAGTTAGATTATTTAAGCTGTAAATAATTTTTTTATGTATGATTATGTTGAGATAAAATATGTGCATAGAAATATAAAAGGAGGAAAAATTATGGAAGGTTTATTATTGTTGTTACTTAAGCTCACTTGTCTGACAGTAATGTCAGCCCAAGCCCACAAAATTACTCATGGTATGGAGCATAAGATATGCCTGTCATTGTCAACAGCCTTGAGCACCTTACAGGTGACGGTGTAATTTACCTCAGTTCCGCCCCCAGTTTTGATGGAGAGCACCCGGGGGGGATGGGTCCGAGGGTCTCCCACTCCTCTCCCTTTCCACCAAACCATACGAGAGGCCTTTCGACTTGCCGCATATTTAGAGTGCTGCCATACTGCACTGACACCATACATTTACAAACATCCATGCCTTCTCCAGAATCTGAAACTGGGCACTTCGGCATGGCAGTCAGCCACGCTAACCACTATACTGGTTGGGCAGCGGAATTAGCAGTTGACAGGGTTGCCACGCAACCTGGAAAACCGGAAAAAGTCAGGGAATTCGAAAATTGACCAAAAAGTCGGAGAATTCAAATATTTTAGTCTAAATCTGGAAAAGTCAGGGAATTTCATACAGCGATTTGCCAAAAAAGCGAGTTTTGCGCCAACGTTGGAAGCTGATCACTTTCTTTGCGCGCGTTAGCGTCACTCGGGCAGCTGGAGTAGAGCCAATTCTTGCAGCTCCAAACAGATTGTCTTTTAGAATGGCAAAGCAAGTTTATAGTAACTTTGGTTCCCAGTAACCTCGAGAATCGAAATACTCGCATGCGCATGTGCAGTGCATGTTGAACTAAAGAAAATACATATTCTTGTATCAAACAAAATCGGTTTAATTTTAGTATAATGGTACCATGGAGGTTAGAATAGCCACGGTGTACGGTACACACGGGATTTGGCGACATTGTGATGAGCAGCTAACAGGCCATTTTGGTGTTGGCGGTAATTTTCAAAATCATGCCAAGACCTTAGCGTATAGTAGGATTTTACTGCAAAATCTTTTAAATACTTTTTTTTCTTTTTAAGAAATGCCTTATTACGGAGTCAAACAGTCAGCCATGTTGCCGGATATACGGAGTTACCCATGTTGGCGCGTTTATTGCTCATTCAAAAACAATCGCCGTCGAGCAGTGGGCTAAAGCGCATTCCAACCGTCATTTTATAGTAAAATAAAAAAATAGTAATCAGCCATCTAAACTAACCATTTAATATAACTATATTCGCCAAAATATCGTTGATTATTGTAATTCAGTTTTTGAATTATTTTAATGTTCTTCATATCATTTAATGTTGCTTCTTCCCCTTAAATTTATTTATTATTAGTAAATAATACTTTCAAATTTCAGGAAATCTTGAAATCTTTCAAATTCAGGAAATCTTGGCATAATCTTGAAACTAATTCTAGCAGTATGATGACATAACATCACGAAATTCAATGCACGTATTTTTTGTTTACGTATTCAGCTAAATAAATATAAAATACGTAAATTTATTTAAAAATATCATTAAATAGATTTCTTTCTTTTGTTTAGCTGCAAAATGTCAGCCCCCCCCCAAAAGACATTTTTTACCCACATTGAGCAGATTCTGATCTCAATTCTTCAGTGGAGAAAACAACTTCTATTATAGTTTTGATAGTAAGCTTTGAGGATAATATATAAGTCATATCTAATTGGCAAATTTTTGTGTTTTCAAGTGATACATACCATAATTAATTTACCTTTTAGCACAGCCAAAGTGGATTACGCGGATAGACTGGAATTTCTTATAACACACCTGGAAAAGTCCGGGAATTTCATTCTTCTGTTTCAGTGGCAACCCTGAGTTCAGTAAAATATCAATATCAATAGGTATATTTGGTGAGAAAACCAAGTAGAGAGGAAAAAAAAAAGACCCTTAAAGATGTATTATTCAGTTTAGATTTTGCTTTCAGTTAGTAAATCTACAGTGTTTCATTAAAGTTATCATATACTAATAACTATAAAGAAATATTAAATAATTGCAATTAAAAAAGGAAAAATAAATTAATGCTTTTGGATGTACCTTTAATTTTGAAAGCCCTTCATGTATTTATGTACATTTCACAAAAATCATTTAGCATAAACCGAATAAAAGTAACATAGAGTGAAAAATAATGCTAAAAACTATTTTCTCCTGACAGAAAGCCAGCCCTGCTTCTTAGTCTTGAGGCATTATTTTCCTGTTCGAGAAAAAATCCGAGTTCTCTTAACTAATAGTAGCAGATCCTCAACAATTCTAGATAGGAGATTTTTCCAGATAATTGGATATATAGTTCTAGCATTTCATGTTTCGTAAGTCCATGTATAGAAACTGTGGCATGCAAATTCCATTGGTCATATTTTTCGATCTGTTAGCCACTATTAAACAGATATTAATAATATCAATAGAATTTTTATGTGTCAGAAAACAAAATTGAAACATTTTGAAATTACGAGTTTCTTAGAGTGAAGGCATAAAAGTTCGAATGCCTGCCTGCGTACAAGATTGTCACCATTCTTTTAAAAACTCGTTATGTATACAATGCAGCTTTATAAGACCATATGCCTACATAGATGAACATTTGGCAAATTTTATGAAAGGGTGTAATTCGTTGTCAACTTCCTTCCACATAACTCTTTTGATCTGCATATCATGTTTCCCCTTTTCCTCATTATTTTTCTCCTTTCCCAGCATATTCCCAATTATTTCTTCATTATCTGTAACAGTATGATGGAAATAGAATTGTCTGCAATCATTCAAGGCTGCACATCCTCTTCACCAACACTAATCTTCTTGGAACATGTAACTAAATCCAAGCACCAAACTTCTTTAAAATCAAGAGAATTTTCGTCACTAAATTTGTCATTTGTAAACATAATCATAAGCCACAATTTACATGAATAGAGACATAAAATAATGTTCTTTAATTTTTCCAGGCAAGAGCCAAAGTAAATATAGTAGCTTTCAATATGAATTGTTTTTGAAAAATCACCACTACTTTCAAAGTTCACACATTAATGCATAAAAAGGGATAGTACTTCATCTTTACATTCTGGATAGTTCATAGTTGGAGAAGGTTGTTATGGTGGATGGCAGAAATATAATGCAAATGCTTTCCACATTTATGTCTTCAAATTATTATCCCATTTTATATTTTTATCTGTTATTCCTAAATTTTGGAATTAAATTTAGATAAAAAATGCCATTTACAAAGTTATTTTGATACTTCATTTTTAGGCTACACTATTTTATTTTTGGTAAAAATACTAATCAGGAAAAGTTAGACAACTTAAGATTTAAAGAAAACATTATGTTATAATTTCCATTTTTTGCATTTGAAATTTTTGACATTTTTTTTTTTTTTTTCAGATCTGAATTGTGTCCTATTATTCTGAGACTCTGTACTTGTTTTCACCCCTAAACTTAGCTTGTTATAATAAATGGTATCCATTTTTTGTCAAAGTTTTATCACTAAATTCTGCTTTTTGTCATAAGAGCCTTTACTGAATCGGTATTAAGAGCCTTTTTTTTCCTTATTAGCAAAATACGAAGAGTCTGCATGTTGTTTAAAAATCTGAGCAACACTGTGTTTTGTTTATATTTTAGCTGATTTAGCCCTATATATCCTTTCTAGTCTAATATCTCGTTCCTCCTGTTTCTATAAGTATACATTTTATCCCACTGTGAAAAGTTTTCCAAAAAATGCAGTTGCATATTTACAATGAAGCCATCAGTTCATTTTATTTTGAAATTAGCTGCAGTATTGTTTAATTTTCTGTTTTGGATTTGCTTAATAATGAAAATGAAAAAATCTGTTTTCAAAGCAGAAATGATTACTATCTTCATAATTCTTTATAAAGCTGTTAGACTTGTCCTTTTTCTATGAAAAGAAAAGATATTCATCTTTGAGCTGACTATAAATGATTTATGCAGTTGGGCCAACCAGTATTGCCATGAAATCAAACGTTATTAATTGAGTAACCTCATCAAAAATACAAACAATGAGAAAAAGGCATAAAATATCAAACTGCACCATTGTAAACAATGTATGAGAAATTTGTGCTGTATCGTTAGAAAAACTGTAATGTGCTTTTGTCGTATAATGGCAAGACTTGATGTACAGCAATGTAAAAGTCTTCAGTAAAAAAAACTGCAGTTAAATTTCTACAGGCATACGGGGAACAATTTTTTTAAACCAAAAGCCTCAAAATTTATGACAGAATATTAAAATAATAATAATGTATCTGCAACTAAGTTTGATTGGTTTTGGGGGAGAAATACCTCATTATGTATATAATAATATCCATGTACATTGGGGATAAATACCTAGTTATGAATATAATAATATACATGTATGTAGTAAATAATTCTTTGCAATGTAGTATGCAGTCTACCATTTGTAATTAGTCATTTATTTCTTATATAGTGCAACTAAGATGCTATTTTTAAATTCAAACATATGATACAATGGTAGGAAAAAGAAATGATTAAAACAATAACCAATGTTAGTGCTACCATCTAAAGAATAAATAATTAACTAAAAGTGGAAGATCTCATTCTACATTACAGTCGTCATTCTTTTACTTCTGTAAAAAATTCTTGAATTGTTCCAAGATGGTTGCACTAATAGGCAAGTACAAAACCTTAAAATATAAAAAATTATAGACATTAAAAATCACTGCAATATGATCTCTGTTTTCAATTTAATCAATGTGAAATCTGAAATAGTTTTAAGTTACAATAGAAGAGAAACACGCCAATGTGACAATCAAATTCGCTAAAACAACCTTGCATTTGGCGTACATTCACTAAAAACACTCAATCAATCTCAATCAATTTCGAGGGCAGCTACAGGTCCCTCCTTATCAGGAGAACAAATTATTCCTCGCGCGTGGTTCTACCCGAGAGTATAAAAAGTCGTTACTCGGCTTTCTTTCCCTTTCTAGATATTTTGTTCTCCTGATGAGGAGGGACCTGTAGCTGCCCTCGAAATCGATTGAGTGTTTTTAGTGAATGTACGCCAAATGCAAGGTTATTTTAGCGAATTTGATAGTTTTAAGTTATTTTAAGCTAATTAGGTGCTATAAATCTTAACAGATTAAGAATTAGTTTCAAGATGTAGAACTTAAATCATATGTAAATGGCAGTACGAAATTAAAAAGAAAAACGTTGCTGTCAAGTTATTCCATTATAAATTAATACTATACGAAAACTTTTGAGAAAGAAGACAATTACTATTCCAGACTATTACTCGATGTATATGTTATATTACTTGAAATTCTTTTTACTCTTCCTTCACTTTTGGCCATGAAAATTCAATTATGTAGCTTTGAAAATGTTTTAGTGAAGACAGTTGCATAATGGGAAGTTGTTTTTAAAAGCAGATATATCTTACAAAAAGAATAAAAAAATTTTGCCAACAAATTCTGAATGATTACTATTTGACAGTATAATTTAAAAAAAATATAAATCCACGGTAAAGAGGATTTAAAATGTTTTATTAACTTCTAAAATAAATGAATTTAGGTTGGAAAAAAAATTTTTTTGGTTTGTTATTTTTTAATAAAAAAAATATTGTTAAAAATATTTTTCCATATTATTCTAAAGTAATGGATAATCAATGCAAGCATTGACATTTAAGGAGATGAAAGTTGAGAATTTTTTAGCCCAGAAGCGCTATTAATTTTGTTTTGGCATTTTTCATCGATTCACTTTCTGCATTGATTCACTTTCCAAACTGTTGCCACTAAATAGTACAGCCCTATATTATATTTAAAGAAATTAAATAATGAAGAATCTGCATAAATGTATGTATGTTTCTTTCATTGTGATAAAACAACGGTACCTAGAGCCGTCAAATTTTGAATAACGTAATCCTCCACTGAATATGAGCATCTGGAAGCCCAAATTTGGAATTAGTTTTATTATCTATTTCATATTTTGTCAGACATTAAAGAATTTTTGATTAACAAACTCAGTAATTTCATAGTGAGGAATGGCAACACTGTATTAAAAAAAATATATTTTTATCTCCAGCGCACAAGACTGTATATTGGAAATTCTAAAGATATATTTATTTAAAAATTATTTTGTGATATTTCTGTTAAATTGAATTTTATAGTTTAAGTCAAAGAACATGATATTTAATGAATAAAGGTAACACACAAAACGTTATAAAAATGCCCCTTTGGGCATAATGTAAAATCTGAAAGCTTTAAGATTTTTTTTTAAATATTTATTTAATTTGTTAGTTATTTGGTCAGATATTTTTATTGTCTTCCTGTTATCAAATATTCAGCATATGAGTCAAATATGAATGTCTGCTGGATGTGCTTTGCTTTTCTCGCTAACGCTAGTAGTTTTTTGTTTGTTTTTTTGCTTTCAATTGCTTCTTTAAAATTTACAAATTAGATTGGAAATTAATGAAATGTGTTTAACTAAATATTTAATTCTCTGTTTGTATACTGATAGAAAAAATTAGTTATTTTGTTATCAATTTGGTGTTAATTTTGCCTAAAATAACAGAAAAATAAAATATCATTTTTTAAAAAAATTTTCAGGCCTCTTTTGTCCATATCTAACAGTTCACATAAAAAGATTATTAGTTTTGTTCATGCAGCATGGGACAAATCAAGTTCAAAAATTGTTGCTGGAGATAGTTTTGGCAACATATATATGTTTTATCTTCAGAAAAATAAGTAAGTAACTGTTGTGTATTATGTGATGATTTAGAAGCTTATGAATATAAAATAATTTTGTTTTTATTTAAAAATATGTAAATTTCTTATTTCTGATTGAAACATTTTATTTTTATCTCGATATTATAGAAAGGAAAAATACATAATTGTTATAATACAATATTTCCTATTTTATGTTAAATAAACCTTTTTATTTATGAAAATGTCATATACATCTGAATTTTTTCAATGTTTGCATTTTTAGATATTGCTACGGTGTTCGAAATTCTTTGTATCATATTTCTTTAATTTTAAGACATCATTGATTATAAGACACACTCTTAATTTCAGTACTACCAACTGCGCGAGAGGGGATCCTTTAATATTTAAGAAGGTCAGTTAAATGAAATAAAACAGTGAAGTGTATTTAATAATTTATAATAACAGAAAGTCATCTGCCACAGTAATCGAATTTGTATAGTAGCAAGTACCTTACTGTTTCCTTCATTTCATTGCCTCTTAACAAATACTGATTTAACTTAATCATTTAATTTTTATTATACAGGGGTCAATTTTTTTTTCTTTTCATTTTATTTTTGAAAGTAAGTACAATATTTTCCCGATTGTAAGAATTGAAGGAATATGTAAAAAGTTCAGATCTTGTAATTTTTACAAAACTTATTTCTTTAAATTAAAAAATGCTGAAATATGAATATCGGCATTGTTTAAAATGTTTTTGTAACTAGAAGTATATTAATATCGCCAACGAAAGGACTCTTGATTAACGCTATATAATCAGAGTTGAAATAAAAGTGCTTCAATACTGTTTGTTCAAAATATACAGTATTGAAGTAAAGCGATAAAAAAAGAAGATATCAATATTCAAAAGCTTTTAAATTAACCTGCATGTTATTAGTAAGCCAACTTCTAATCAGTGAACATGAGAAAAAACATTCTTGACGTGTTCTCATATCTTCACTTGGCTTGCCTTCAAGAAATATAAAAAGTAGAGAACCATTTGCAGTGTTGTAGACTATTGTGACTTGAAATTTGTGCAACTTAAAAATTGTTTATGTTGAAGTAATATTGATTAAAATAATTCATGTTGCTAAGCAAATATAAATTATTACTGGAATTTTTCACATGTTGTAAAATTATTATCTATTGTACTTTTAAAAAATTCTCTATGTTAAGTAGATGAAAGCAAAAGTTACAATCCCCATAAGAAGCATATTAGTTATATTATTATTTAAGAAGCTTGTATGTTATGGGCAAATAGTAATATTTTATCTCTCTCACTTTTAAAAATAACTTTTAATGAAAACTGCTTTAGAAACAGTCAAGGCAACTCATTGATCACACTTAAATTTTATTGAATGAATTTGTGCCTGTATTTCTTTACTAAAAGAACAAATAAATAAATAAATAACTCCAGATTTTTGTGTTATGCTTTTTTTAACATGTCTCTAACAATGAATAAGAGTCACTTTTTTGCTTGCCAAAGTAATCACATCATGAAGTTCATGAGCACATTTCACTGATTCATTGGGAACTGATGACATCTGTCATTGATCAGCTGACAATTATTTTGATTATAAGATTGTTCACTTTCTCAAGGTCGTTATTTTGCTATTTTGGATCTATAGCACTGCCTATCATAGTCTTTTCTGCACAAATCTGATGTTCTTTCTAAATAGTTACATATTGATCTAACCAGATACTCAAACCCCTGCTTTGAAATTCAATATCTTAGGTAGTGTTACATGAACTTAAAATGAACTTCTGCTTGGTTAAAATGATAATCAAGCAAATTTTATGTTATAAAGAGAGAAGAAGGGGGGAACCTAAGAAATATGCAATAAATAATAATTTTATAAATTTATAGGGTAAATTAATAAGGATGCAAATGCTTGTTAGAGAGTGAATGTGTATAGATTACAGAAATAAGATAACATTTGTCTTTAGTCTATAAATTTACAAAGCTATTTAATTATTTATATTATTAATTAATTTATTTATTTAGATTTATTTTGTTATACCATTGGCATAACGCTTGCTGTACTTTCTTGACATTTTCGCCTGACAGAAGACAAGACGTTATTGTAGCTTTATCCGACTGCTCTGTTGTATCATTAAATTCAGGTAGGCTTTTATTTTTATTTGTGTAGTTTACTGTTTCAAGAAGTTTATATTTTTTAGATAATAGTTGGTACTTTCCAGTTAGTAGGCCACTTTAGGAAGGTTTTAATGCCAAAACTCAAAACATCATGAAATGTGAGTATTAATCAGATGGAAAGACTTAAATGCAATTTTGAAGATATGCAGGGTTGGGCAATGTTTATCAGATACTCTGTTTGATGCAACATTTTGTTATTTTTTGTAATGTTTATTGCAACCGCTAAAGAACTGTTGATGAATTTTTTTTAAAATTTACTTTCAGCAGTTATTAGTTGTTATAAATTGCATATATATGTTGATGTTTTATTATATGTAAATGGCAAATTTAGTACTCAGACTCAAATATTTCAGTGAGTAAACATGCCTTTAGTCTATTCACTCAAATATTTCCTCACAAACCAAAGATTCGCGATCATTTTATGGCACCACTATATGAAGTAGGTTATTGCTAGGGATGCACAACCTTTTTCGCAGAAGGGCGACTAACAGAAATGAAATGATTGCCGAGGGCCAATAGCAAATGAATTTTTGGGGGGGGGGTCAATGCAGTAAGTCGCTTAATTCGCAATTTAGGCATGTACCATGTCAAATTTAAACTGGAGACCATTATGTATGTATATAAGCAAAGAGATAAAGGGGTTTTCCTTTCCCCTTGCATGTGCTACCAGGGCCAACACACTCAGTTCAGCTTGAAAAAAAAAATACAGCTTAGGCTTCTGCATGGTAATTTAATACATAAATATTTTAATAAAAATGTGTACAAGTTAGCAACAGTTAAATACATTAGTGTGATGGTTGAGACTGAATTTTATCAACAATTTTTTATATATTTGATTGAAAGTTAGTTGTTGATATTCTTAAGACAGATTGCAACTGCTGATCTGTCAGTTTATTTCATAATTTTGACTTATTTAGATTCATAAATGAAAATGTTTGTTCGCATATATAACTACTAGCAAACATGGTAGCACATCTGCTTGCATTATTTTTTAAGTATAAAAATTCAGCAGGTAGAGTTTTATAAAAGTCAAGAATGTCTAAATCATGGAATATGGATTTGCATAAGTCAGAAGTTTGTAAATCAATAAGTTCCATTTGAACATCTTCTGGAGCTTGTTTCTTCAAGTAAGGAAAATTGATAAAATATTTTGACAGCCAAGTTGCTTTGAGATCAGCTGGAGTTTTAGTTTGAAAGCAGATACTGCATTGGCCGGTTGATTGATGAATTGGTTTTTTCTCATCAATTTTTTGTTTAGGTCATTCAGATGGGCTAAGATAACTAAAGATACTAAGTCACACTTGAATGATGGTTCCTTTAACAACCTAGTTTGCTTGCCTTTTTCTTCAAGGAATGGTATTATTTCATCAATCAAATCAATAAACCTTTTCAAAGCTTCTCCATGGTTCAACTATCGTACTTCAGAGTAATATATGAGATCACTATGTGGTGTATCTGTGTGTTCTAGGATTTCCTTAAATTGCCTGTGATTTAAAGCATGTGAGCGAATAAAATTGATTGTATCACTCACTACCTTCATTAAGCGGTCAAATCCTAGTTCTTTAACACACAGCTGCTCTTGGTGTATGATACAATGATACCCAAGCAAATCTTTTCCTCTATCACCCAAATGGTTTTTCAGTAGACTCACCATGCCATTCTGAATTCCAATCATGGCTGGAGCTTCATCAGTAGTAATACTAACAAGTTTGTTAATATCAAAATTATGTGCAGAACACAAATTTAAAACGGAGGATAAAATATCAGCTCCAGTTGTTCGCCCCTTCATTGAACTCATTCCAACAAGTTCTTCAGTTACTTCAAAATTTTCAGAAATTCCTCTAACAAACAAAAGCAGCTGAGCTGTTGAAGTAATATCTGTCGACTCATCTGCTGCTGGAGAAAAGTACTTAAATTTAATGGCAGCATTCTGCAGCTGTTTAGTAACATCCTGAGATAAATTTTCAATTCTTCTTTGAATTGTCAGGCTGCTGAGACTCATATTTTTAAATTTCTGCGTAGCTTCAGGACATACTTTTTCGGACGCCAACAATATACACTCCTTTGCAAAATGGCCATCAGTGAATGGGCGACCACTTTCAGCAATTAAGGCTGAAATTCCCAAACTAACTTCAACACAGTTATCTAATTGTGATGATACCTTTGTAAATATATTCCTTTGTGCAACGAGAGAACGGCAAAAAAATTCGATTTTACGTTTTCGATCCTCTCCCTGAAGCTTTGAAAATGTTGAGTGTTTCGTGTCGTAGTGTCGCGTAATATTATACTCCTTGCAAACACTAATCGTAAAATCACATATCAAGCATGTAATTCTATTATCATGCTCCACAAAAAAGTATTTCGAAGTCCAGGCCTCCGAAAATTTCCTATTATCGTCCACTAACTTTCTTTTCATTTTGGATCCGTTCATCATAGCAAATATCAAAACCATGTGGAACAAAAGTGATAAAAATTCTACGTTGTTTCGTCTTTCAAAATAATATTTAAAAAAAGTGAAATATTCAAAACTTGAAACTTTTTAATGGTTTCGAAAAGAAAAATAAACACACACGTGATAAAATAATGTATATTCACGAAGCCAAAAGTGCAACGCTTTAAATGAATGCAGCGCTTCAGATCCGAGAAAATACTTTTCTCTCTCCCTTTTTACAAGCGCATGCAAACACACTTGTCGTATGTCATACCACAGATTTTTTCTTAAGGTTTCTTCTAAAGGTGTTGGCCGTACAGGTTAGGCAAGGTCTATAAGATGGTCCTACTCTGCAAGAGACTCGAAAACTGCTGCAGGCAAGGAGCAGTTTTCGTGTTCAGGCAGTGAAATGTGTTTTGTTTGACACCGGGACTGCGCCAAAACTCTTGAAGTGAAGAGTAATGAAGGGGGAAGCAACGAAATTTTTTCTGCTCGCAATCCCATCTAGAGACAACCGATATGTCAAATCGCAACAAAATTTTGAAGAGGTCTCGGCGGGCCACAGGTTATGCATCCTTAGTTATTATATTGTTAAATTAAGTTGTGCTTTTGGCTTTTGTGAAGTGTTTCTTAGGAGGAGCATCTTGAACATAGTGCAAGTAATTTTCTGCAATTGCAGTTGTTTTCTGGGCTGTAGGATTCAGAAATCAGCAGTTGTATGCAGATTTAGTACACTTTAATGCATAAGTATTGTTTTGCTGTATCAATTAATTAACTGATGTATTCAGCACATTAGTATTCAGGTTATTTTGTTTATGTTGACTGAAACTACATAAAATTTTCAAAAACTTTTGTGTTCCAGTTATGGGAATTGAGTATGATCATTTTCGTCTTCAAAAGAAATAAAAATGAGAAAGCTGCATTTTTCTGCATTTTTAGTGTCAAGTAGTTAAACTTAGGTGTGAAAACTAATAAGCAGAAACTTCATATCTGGGGTAAACTACTAAATATGAATTTTTCTTTTATAATGTTGGAAATCAAATTTGTACAGGAAAACTGATTATACCTAGACTTCTTATCTGTGTTGTATTATCTTTGGAAACATGCAGAAATATGATGGAACTTTTGTACCCAGGGATTACATCATTTACGCTTGAGTATTAAAATCTGCAAAAAGGTATGTGTGGGATAGCTTGTACTTTTAAACTTTTTAATTCATGTTATATTCTAAAAATTATTTTGGTTTATTTTTAGATTCAAAAACCATAGAAAATCAATTTAACCATCATATCTCCTGCATAACTTATATTTCTTTTGACAAAAGTGGCCAAAAGGTTCTGTCTTGCTCTAAAGATCAAGCTATATTGTGGAATTTGAGCACATTCCAAATTCTTCGGTATCTTACACTTAAGAAAAGTATTGATATTGTGAAGGTATTTAAAATTTTATTTTATTTTCATTTTGTCTTTTTTTAATACATTCAACTTTATTAAATTTAGATATTATACTTTTGGATTAATGTAAAATAGTTCATCTGCTCTTGTAGTCTGTTGATTTCATGTCTCAGCAAAGTAGAAACTGTTGCCATTTTACTTGCAGGAAGTATTTGGTGCATGCCTTGTGTACATGTGATCCTTTGAAAAAAAGATTCGTAGCTATATATAATTTTTTTTTTCCTTTTTAATTGAATAAAATAGCCTCATGTGGTGTGAATGTAAAGTAAAATAATATCATATCTAGTTTCTATTTCTATCAGTTGGTGTACATCAGATCATTTCAGACAGAGGAATTTTGTTCAAGTGTGAAACTGAAATCAAAATATGGCCATATTTCAATTTAAAAAAATCATTATTATTTATATTTTAAAATTTTGAAATATTTTTGTTTATTATTTTTAAAATTTTTAATGATGAATTCTTCTTTTAGGTGTCAAACTGTGTTTTAAACTTTCTTGATTTCAATTTCCCAAATTTTTTGGGGGGAGGCATATGTGTCAAATTCTGTTTGTGATCAGTTTATATTTCCAGTGTGAATATCATTAGAATATCTTTCCCTCTTTCTCTCTGTATATATGTCTATGTGTGTATGTATTTGCGAGAAAATTTCTAACTTGTACTTCAAAATATATTAATTGAAGTGTCAAAATGTGTTATTTCTCACTGCCTTTTTCATTTTGTATGGGATAGGAAAATATTAAACATTTATCAATAAAAGAATTTTATAATTATTAATTAAACTGTAATGTTGTGCAGTATGATATCTAAATTGTAATTCTAACCTGTGAAAAATTATATAATGACTGATTCTTATGAAGAATATATACAACAATATCAGCATTTTTTAAAGCATAAGTATTAATCATTCTTTATCTTTTGTTTTTGTCATAGAATTTATGTCTTTAGAGCAAAATTGTGTTAAAGGAAAATTACCTTTTTTATTCTATATGTATGGTTGCATATATATGAAGATATCTGAGTAATCAATTCTGGACTTCAGATAGGTAATTTGAATATTTCATTTCGGCAAGTTCAAAGAGAATTCTTCTGCAATTCCCTCCATAAATTTTCATATATTTCTAGCTTCAAATGAATTGCTCTGCTTTTCGGTTTCTATCACGGAGGTAGGAATTAAGAGGAGAGGCCCTAACTGGTTTTCCCCATTCGCTGCTTTGAAGCAGTGGCGATCCCTTTTTGGAGACCAAAACATTCAGTTACTTACCATTAAGATCAATGGGTTTTGACATGATCAGATGTAAACCTTTTGTAATTACATCGTAATTGTATGTATAAATATATATATTTTCTTTTTCTACAATATTTCAGAGTTCTAAGTATGTGAAAAGAATGCATTTTTAAACAACATTTCATGCTAAATGGAATTAAATGTTATAATTTTTCCAGTATGGTTTAGTTTGAATGAAATATTTTCACAAGTTTTCATTAATTACATTAGAAAAAAATTTTAAGGTAATTCAATTTTATTCATCTAAGGATTACAAAAATTAAGATAAAAGTTTACTGTATTATTAATATTAAAATTACATGTTATTTCTTACTTAGAGAGCTTCTTCATAAAATACTTTCTCAAATATGAGATGACTTTTTAGCTTCTGAGACATCTTTTAAATCTAAAATCTGAATCAATTTATAATTAATGGTCTGTTCATTTCATTTCAAATTAGAGCACCTTTTATTTTAATAGTGAAATGTATTCAATATTGGTGCTGATTTCCATGTACGCTTAACTTTCTATAAATGTTTCTGAAAGGGAATTGAAAAATAATTTTTTTAATATTATTTAAAACTTGTAACTGAGTTAGTATAAAGTGTATGGAAATGATTCTTTAATACTTATAAGTTTTTTTTATGCTTAATTTCAACAATACATATTCTAAAAACTCTCCTCTACTACTTCCTTAAGTATGCATCTGATAGAATTTGCTTTATGATACCTTTTAACAGATTACTTTACAGTGCAAATAATTCTTGCTTAAATAGTTTTATAAATATATTTGTCAACAAAATTTCAATTTGCATTTACAATTAAATGTTAAGTTTATTATATATTTAGATAATGTTTATAATCATTATAAATTTAGATATATTTAATAACTAGATTTCTTCACAGTAACTTTCACAGGAGTTTATGAATGAATAAATCCTTCATTTCCAAGTATATATATAAATAATTTAATAAATATTTACATATTTTGTTAAAGGCAGATACATGCTTTTTGCAAGCATATGCTTAAATACCCATATATATTTAATATTTGTCATTTTCAGCTTGGGCAAGTCTTTAATTTCTCTGCATTCACTATCATTTTTGAGTAAAGTAATTGTCAATAATTTAGCATATACTAGAATTTTTTACATAAGAAATATGTATAAATATAATTTGAAGTAAAATTACATGCATTATTTTTAATACCCAATCAAAATCAGTTTTCCGTCAAAATTCCTCCATGATGGCATTTCTCCCTTTAGGCAGACAGCCCTTGCATGCATTACCCTATTTAACAAAAACTTAACCTAACCTATGTGCGTAATTACAAATATTTTAACATGCATAATTTTATATTTACATTTAGCCATGAAGTTTCAAATGTTTGACTTAAAACATGTTTTAAGATACATTCGTTATCAAATTCGAATTTTCTAGTAAATATATTTTGGCTGAGCATTCAATACTTCTTTTAGCGATTTTACCCAGTTTAGTAATTTTCTGATAATATAATAAATAATAACTAACATTTAAACATTAAACTCACTGTTATCAGGTTGCAGTCTTGATTGCCTTACTTTGCATAATATTGCTTCATTTTTTAAAACCGTTAAAACAACTAATTGATTTAAATGCATAATTACCTGAAATTTTCATACTGTAAGGTAATCCAGAAGGTAAAAATATGCAAAGTATATTGATATACCGATTAATAATACTGATGATGCTTTTTTCCTGTCTTGAAACTCTTTCAAAATTAATAGACCACTATTCAAGTATATGTATTGAATGACAAAGACTTTTCATTCATAATTTTGTTTTACATTTAGTCATCAGTTAAACATGTTGTTAAATAAAATTTTAAAAAGGAGGGACAGAACTTTGTTTTTCTCATTTTTTAGTTAACCCAAAGTGTAAACCCAAATTGATTATTTTTCAGTTATTTAAAAATAAAATGATAATATGTGGATCACAAAACATATTTTATTTGAAACATTTTGGTGTTTGAAACATAAAATAACAGTAGCGAATACTCTATCAAGGGTATTGAAAGACATATACAATTTTAAAGGTACTATAAAATCACTGTTGCAAGTTATCGAAAAGTAACCGAGACGGAATTTTTGTTCCGTAAGTTCGGGGTTCTATCCCCAGGCTGGGCAAGTTGACTCAGCCATTCATCCCTTAAGAGGGTCAATAAAATGAGTACCAAGTTTGCATGAGGACTAAATATCAGGTGTCCTGCGACAAGCTGACCATTTGTCCAGGGCATATGCTGATGCACTCCGGGGCCCAAAGGTCAAGAAAGCAGAAAAAGGACCCTGCAGGCCGTGGGCCACTAGAGCTGTTGCGCCACTGAGTTTAGTTAAAAAGGTATCTCAGATGAAAAAAACTGTAAGAGAGAATTGGGTTAGAAAATATTTGATCTTTTGACAAATGAGATCAATATTATTTTTTAAAGTAATTTTAGGAAAAAAGGTATTTATACATTTTTAATCTACTTTATTGAAATTATTAAATACTGTAATTTTCATACAATTTCAAAAATTGATGTTTAAAATGTGTTAAAATATTCAAGTGCAAATGATAAAAGCAATATTGTTAACTGTGTGAATGTTTTTATCATCTTTACTTCTAGAAACCAAGAAATTTGCTTCTAAGCTTGGCAACTCATTGTTTAATAAATTTAACCTTGACTGTTTTTAAACAAGTTATCATTAAAAGAACTATCAACAGCATTGCTAATTCCTCATTTCTTAAATGATTTAATGACAGTTTTTCATTTTATTGCATCCATAATATTTTAAATTTATTCTCATATTTTTGAATTGCTACAATTTTTCCTGTTGAATGTTGTTGAGAGTGATGGTTATATAGTAGAATTTTTGTGCACCAAACGAGAAACTGGATGTAAGTTTGTAACTGGATGTACAAAGTTTTTAATTGATGTGTCCTTAGCCTTAACAGAATATGTAAACACTGCATGCCATTGTATGATACATGTATATGCATATATACTGAATTATTTAATATATATATTTAAAAAAAAAAAAAAAAAAAAAAAAAAAAAACAAGATGAGATAGATGGTGATAACTTGGCATAAAATCTGTGTCATACTGTGTCATCAGATCTACTCTACATTTTATCCATTGTCAGGTACTTGACTACGTGTCGATGCATTACTTCATAGTAGATATGGTGTGAACTGGAATCTCACACTCTAAAGGACTCCAGTTGCCATTCCTGTCTTTGATAGCTAAATCTGCATCGGGATTCTGTACATCACAGCATTTTACCATGATGGAGAGAACCGCATCTACCACCACAATGATATCCAGGATGATAATGACACAAATAGGCTACAGTGATGATAACTAGAATGATATGTAGCTTTGTCTTCTACAGGCACTTACAGTTATTTCCCCTGTATAAGACACACCTTGATTTTGAAGTCGAAATATTGATAAAAATAAAGAATTATTTGGTTTCCTAACTAGCTTTTATTAGCTTAATGGATTACAATTTAACAGGAGAAAAATACTACATATAGTTATTGAAAACAATGTTTATTCAGTATAGAAGTTGCCGTCACTATCAGAACTCTGCCTTAACTGGACCTCATTTGTGTATTTCCTAAAATGCACAATAGCCTAAGGTGGAGTTTCCCAAATGCATTGTATCAGTTCATCTTTACGGTAGACAATCTTGTTCTAAAGGATTCTTTTGTGGTTCCTTTAGGTTAAAAGTTTCACCCTTGGTTCTTATATCATCATTATCTTTTTTAATAATTTCGCGTTTCGACCTAAGTATATTTTTCCTTGTTCTCTTAACATCCAGAGAATCCGCAATATATCTCACTTCCTCTTTAATCTCTTCAATACCAACTTGATAAGTCATAGTAATATCCATCTCTATAAGTCTTCAGATTCTGTTCCATGGCCAATTCAACAATCTTATCCAGACCCTCAACAATTTTGTCTGGTATCTTTTTGCTAATTCTGGTCTTTCTCATTCTTTCAACTACTTGATACATGGCCTTAGTTATAGCCAATATACTTTTCAATGATCTGACAGATTCTTCAACTTCTGGATTCTGCAGCCTTTTGTCATTATCATTTTCAACTTCATTCATCTTTTCCCTTCCTTTACTGTAATGTCTTTGACTGTTTTTAATCCTTCTCAGTTTCATTATTTTTCGCAATATCATTATCATATATCTCATTTATATCTTCAACAATTAAATCCCGATTTGTTACGTCGTTTTCAGTCAATTTCATAATTTCACCCTCCATTTTATTCAACATTAAAGTAAAATCAATGATCACTGTATATGGGTCCTTAATATTGAAGATAATTCTTACAGAAAACTCATTATATCAAATTAATTCTCCTCTCACTGCAAAAAGTAAAATTTAAGTAGTCATAATTTAAGTATGCAGATAAAAAAAATTTTATATTCTAGATTTAAACAATATTCACAGGTTTACAAAGACTATATAGCATAAAATCTTTTTCACAAGTATAGAATTCCGTGCAAAGTATTAATAATAGTCAATAGGCCAAAAGATAAGACCAACGTGCAAAACACTGTTCGATAGTAAATAAATTAAGCCTGACCCACACAAAATCTCAAAAAATATCAAAACAGTTAAAAAATACTGTATTGAGTCAATTATAAGTATGAAAGCTCATAAGTAATATAAAGCAGATGTAGAAGTAATCATACAACAGTGTTAAAATTCAAAGCACGCAGAAAGTTTCAAATAAGCTTCATGCGAATCAAGTAAATTCTCAAAAGCCTCAAAAGTCATAAACAGTATATGAAACAAGTTCAATATAGGTGTGAAAAATGTAAGCAATTTGAAATAAGTGTTCAATTTAGTTTATGCCACATTAAAATTTAATGCACACCAATTTTATAGATAGGTTATATCTAAATTGAGTAGATTCTTAAAAACATTAAGACTCGAAGAGAACACTAAAAATAAGTTCAAGATGTATGTGAAAAGTCCTAAGCAATATTAATAAAATATTCAATTAGCCATATATAGCATGAAATTCCAATAAGCACGGTTTCTCAAACAACAAGAAAATAACAGACATAAACAAACTCGCAGGTCAGGTCTAATCAGTTCCAGAACTTCAGGTTATCCAAATCGCTTGAAAAAGACTTGCATGTTCTATTCAGTGATTTATTTCAACGTTGGAACACAAATATAATGTAAAACAAACACATTAACTTGAAAAAGCATCATATTTATAAAAATATAGACACAAATCTAAGAGCACTTTAAATTGCATGCAACATGGCCGCTGACATGCACAGATAATTCCAAAGCAGAGTGCATATATAATTATAGCAAATACAAGTGAAAAAGTTTCCATGTAGTCAATTCCATATTTCTGCAAGCATCCTTTGGTGAAAAGTCTGGCCTTGTACTGAGTGACAGTGTCGTCTGCCTTTCGCTTTATTCAGAATACCCATTTATAGCCAGTGGCTTTTTGATTTTCTGCCAAATCGTTCAATTTCCCACATATTATTTTGCATTAAGGAATTATATTCTTCTTGTATAGCTTCTCCGCATTTATTTGCATTGGGTCTTGATAAAGCTTCTTCTACAGTTTATGGATTTGCAAAAACTTTAGAATTTATCAAATTAGCATGTTTTGCTGATATACTTTTCTTGGTTTTCCTGTTTTAAAAAATGTAAGTCTTCCTGGTCCTCTTTTTGCACTTTGATCTTGAATTATGATTTCTTCAACATCTGCTTTCCCTTTATCTGGCACTTAGAAATTTTTGGCAGCTGCCAAAATTTGAGTAGGAACAAATTAGATAAATTTTCCTTCATTAGTTGATGAAGTTTCTGTTTCTGTTTTTTTTTTTTTTTTTTCTGTTTCTGAGAATTCCAAAAATTGAACTTTTATGACTTTGTATTACTTCACAGATTCCAGTTCCTACAGGTGATATGCTTTTGCTTCGCCTGAATATGGAATAAGAATAATTTCTTTGCTTTTCAGGAGATATTTATGCTGTTTGAATTAGTTAATATACTTCCTATGATTCTGAAATATACTGTGGTAGGCTTTCTTTTAGAACATATTTCTTCATGTGTTCTACAGAGGCTGTTTGCACATTTTTTAGACGATGTATATTGTATTCACAAATCTAAATTACATAAAAGTCTTGTGTTTTAAATGTACTGTTTGACATCCCATATTCTGAACTATCTTTCGACACCGCAATTAGGATAATAATGCCTTTTGAAATGTCAGAAGAGGTATTCTATCCCATTCCTCCCGAACAGCTTTCCAGAGTCCTGTTAGGGTTTGGGGACAACATTTGGATAATGCAGTTTTTAAAAGTCCGAAAGCACAAAAATCCATAGGTGACACATCGGGAGATTTAGTAGGGATATCAGTGAAGGGGATGGCCTTGATACCAGTTTTTTGTTCCATTTCTTTTAGGAAATTTACAGTGGATTTTGATTTGTGACTGCTAGCTTTGTCGTGATGGAGTCTCACAGATTGATGGTACTGTGGGTAAAGCGATGGTATTTCATTCAGAAAAATTGGAGATAAAATATGTTCCTGATAGTATTTGAAGTTAATCTTGACATTTTTTTGCACTCTCTTTATTTTTAACTTGCCATTATAAGAAAAACCAGCAACAATCCTGAATCCCTTAGAAAAACTTCCTTTCGATTCTTTGAACCATGTACTTAAATTTTTTTCTCCCCTTTTATGATCATAAATGGCTCTTTTTTTTTTTGTTACAATCATTTAAATACACCCATGCTTCATCTATTGTGACAATTGTTTTCCATTTTTCTTTGGATAAGTGTTTCTCGTATAGAATTCTGCAGCATGTCCTGCGTTGAGCGATATGCTTTGGAAGAAGATGGTGCACATTGCGTTTTTTCGCTTTCTTAAGATTTAAATCAACATTTATCATTTTGTTTACAATGGACACCGAACATTTTAATGATTTTGCAACTGTACTTTGACTAGGGGGATTTTCTTTTAACATTAAACAACGTACCTTTGCAATAGTCGAAGATGTCTGTTTTTTCCTTGGATACTTGTTTGGAATTTTTGTCCCACTTGAGGCTCCAATTTGAAGTTTTTTTTCCTTTCTTGTTGATGATATTACCTATCGACACTTATATATCACAAAACCATGACTCTCACATTGTTTTTGGATAACGGAGTATGCATATTTCTCTTCGGAAAGAGCGTAAATGTAGCCTTCGAGCCACTGCTTTGTTAAATTCGCCATTTTGAACAAGAACAAAACTTTCAAGCCACAGACGATAATTTTGACTTTTAAAAACATAGTACAATTGCAATTATTTCTTTTGCAGCAAACGATTTTTTATTACCGCTTACCAAAATCGTCTAAAAAATGTGCAAACAGCCTCTGTAAATCTGTTTTTAGCGGGACAGTGGTGATGTATGTAAGCAGATGTTGATCAGCAGACATCTGGTCATTTCAGCTACAGTATGATTGGCATGGTCTGCAACTCTGTTCTATTGCTGTCTGTACTGAACTGAGAATTGGTGTTTAATGCCTTCCTTTTCAAAGAATTGGGTGAATTTGTGGCTTTGAAATTCTTTGGCATAATCATTTGAGTATTTTCAGTAGCTTTCCTCTCTGTTTTTCAGCCTGTAATTTTCACTTTTTAAATGCTTCAAGAGCTTCTGACCTTTTCCATAGCTCATACATAATAATTTTTTATAATTTGTCATCAATAAATGTTATGAAATATTTTGAATCACCTAAAGATCTCACTTTCATTGGTCCATAGATATCCTTGTGAACAAGTTCAAGTATGTCTCAATTTGCTGCGTGTGCTTATTTTGAAAATAGCAAACTAGTTTGTCTGTATTTTGTAAAGTTTCACAAACTAAGATTTCATTATTGTACTTTTCAGTCTTCAGACCATGCACCATAATTTTAGAATGTCATACTTTTAAGTCTGTTAATTTAAGTGACCACACCTCTCATACCACATTTCAGTTTTCTGTTTGCTATTTTTGCATTACATTATGCGACATTTGAAACTTTGGGTTCATCCTAATGATTTACAATGTACAGAACATTTTGCTTTGTTGCTTTTAAAGCAATATGTTTATTTTTATCTTTAACCCATATGTAATTATTTATAAAGTAAACAGTATATTTATGTTCGGCTTACTCAGCTTATGAATTTTATGCATGTTTCATATGAAGTTTTATACTTTTTATGTGCACTCTCTCAGTGATTTGGCACTAAGAGCAATGACTGCTAAAGCTTTCTGATCTTTTTGGATACACTTGTCAAGTTCAGCTTGGTTACTTTCAGACCAAGCTGAACTTGACAAGCTTTCTGGCTTGATTAATTTCTCACTTGTGGCTTCCCAAATTTTTGACTGCATTAAAAGCATTTTCACTTGAAAAATCCCATAAGTTTGTGGAGACATTAGGTCTTTTTTGGAAGCAGGAGTATTGAATAATGAGCAATGCCTTTACTGGGAATTGATTCACGGACCTCTCGGTTATGCGTCGAGCATGCTGACCACTACACCACAAAGGCATCCAAAGAAGGCAGGAGAAATACCTTATATACTCCCCCCTGTTAAAGGGCGATTGGGGTTTTGAGCACCCAATCGCCAAATCCTGGTGGTGGAGAATTATCACCCACCACCTTTTAGTTCAGGCGCCAGTTGTAGAGTCATTAGGTTATTTTGAAGCAGGAGATAGGAAAAATGAGCAATGCCTTCGCTGGGAATCGAACCACGGACCTTGGGTTACGCGTAGAGCCTGCTGACCACTACACCATGAAGGCATGCAAAGAAGGCGAGAGAAATACCTTATGAGTTAATTTTATCCAATTTTTCAACTTGAATGTTAGCACTCATTATTTTCATTTCTTACTTGGGAGGAAAAATAAAATTTTTGCTTACCTCTTTTTTCACACACACACACTCAAAAAAAGGTTTTTACTTACTGTTT
This sequence comes from Stegodyphus mimosarum, assembly GCA_000611955.2. Lineage (NCBI taxonomy): Eukaryota > Metazoa > Arthropoda > Arachnida > Araneae > Eresidae > Stegodyphus > Stegodyphus mimosarum. The sequence continues at coordinate 25,982 of KK113492.1, forward strand.
GGATGTACATTGCACAAAAAAAGGGGGGGCAGTTCTATAACTCCCGTTCTACTAGGCCGATTGACGAAATTCAAATTGCGTTTTCCATGTCTCCGAAGTGCGACTTAAGATATATACTAGATTTATATATAGTTGTGTTCTAATATAGGTATTTTGACACAAAATGGGACTTTTTCTGAAATAACATACCAATTTTTTCCATATTTCGATTCTACAACTCAAATTATGCCTAAATATTAAATTTTGTAAAATTTGGTGTGAAATTTATGGAGAAATTCAAAAATTTAACTTGGTGAATATTTTTCAGTTTGAGCTAAGAATAATTCGCTTGGCGAACTTCTTAATATGTGGCAACCTATTTTCCTTCGCTTCCATTGTGCAGGGGAGGGGGAAAAGTCGAATTGTTCCTGCCTTTTTACATCGTGGATGAGAGGAAAAAAGTCACATCATTCTTAATTTCAAATAATTTTAACAAAGTGCATAAACCACATTTTTACTATTATCTCTTTCAACAACTATGCCAAATTTCAAAACTCAACAATATATAAATTCATGTATATCTTCGGAAATTTTGAATAAAAAGCTGTAATTTTTTGCAGGTATGCTTTTAAAATACATCTACTTTAAGATGATGGTAAAAATTTTATAGGTTATAATTCAAATTTTTTTTTGAAAAATTTATAAATATTATTTAAAAATACAAATTTAAAAAATAAACCATAAAAGATCTGTGAATTTTATTTTGAATGAACCTAAATTTCGAACTGTGTAGGAAGGAATCAAATAAGTTTCATAAAAAAAGAGAGATTAATAAATACATACCTAATTGAATTAACACTAAGGAGCTAAAATTTTGAGAGCTAATTTTTTAAAAACTACTCGTGCAATTTTTACAAATTTGGAAGTTTGGTATAATTTGAGTCGTAGAATCGAAATATGAAAAAAAATTGACACGTCATTTCAGAAAAGATCTGATTTTGTGTCAAAATGCCTATATTAGAACAATGCTATGTATAAATCTAATACATATCCTAAGTCGTGCTTTTGAGGCATAGAAAAAGCAATTTGAATTTCATCAATCAGTCTAGTAGAACAGGAGATATCGAACTCTCTCCCCCTTTTTTTTTTGTGCAGTGTACATCTCCAGGACTTCCTGGACCCATAACCTTTTCGATTAGTGGTTTGATGAAAGTGATGGTTCGATAGTAAGATTTTTGTGCACCAAAGGAGAATACTGGATATAAGTGATATGACAAAAGGTTTTTAATTGGTCATTCCATAACCTTAATAGAACAGATAAACATAGCATGTCAACTTATGACATACAAAAAAAGCAAGGTAAGTTTAACAGTTGATAATTTGATATGATAACTTCTGTGTCGTATCTATCAGATCTACTTGGCATTTAATCCGTCATTCTGTACTTGACTACATGTCAGTGCATTGTTTCATAGTAGATATCACCTGGACTGGAATTTTGCACCTTAAGTTTGCCCTTCCTGTCTTTCAGAGCTAAACCCTTGTCAAGATTTTGCACATCACATTGTCACATTATGACAGAGGGGACCCCAGCTATACCCATAACAAAATCCAGGACTATAGCCATACAGATAGACCCCAAGAACGGCAACTAAAACAATACATAACTGTGACTTCTACATGCAAATTATATAGGGTTTCACTTTTCATTGTTTTTAGCATTGTGAAGACACAATGGGAAATGCAAATTGCCAATAGATATGAATTAAAATTTGGAAACTACATCTTCCCAAGGTCATTTCCTGAAATGACATTTGAATTTTCACTTCTTAGAATTACAAATAATTTAATTTTTATTAATGAAACACATACATATGAAAAAAATAATGGCAATGTATGATTTTAGTTCAATAATCTGGCATCACTTAAGTCCAGAACATGATGAATTATGAGTTTTGCTGTAAAATCGTTTAAAAAAAAATAGAAGATTGGAAAGAATAGAGAGGGGATCAGTTATGGGAAAATGAATAAATTTTATGCATTCTAAAATATTCCATAAAATTTTATCCTGTCTTGGAGTCAAGGATTTGTGGATATAAAATCTTTTTTCCCCCCTTAGGTATTCTTTCATCCTAGTGAAGATATTATTATCTTGGCATTTAAGGATAGCTCTGTATTTCTATGGAACTCTGAGAATTTCATTTGCACAAGTCGATTTATATGTACTAGTGAGGACGTGCCTTTAAACATTAAGTGTATTGATATTTCAAGGTATGTATTTTGAAACTGAAGTAATTTCTAGCAGCCCATTTCATGCTTAAATGCATGTGTATCTAATTTTTTATTTTATTATATATCTAATTTGAATTTTTTTGTGCTTTTTATATAAAGGTTCTCCTAACCTACAAAGTTAATTTTCTGCTAATGTTGTCTCATATAAGATATTTTTCTTATATAGTGATTTGTTAATGTATTGCTGAAATTGGTTCATTTCCATTTAATCTGTATGATAGTGAGTCTAAACAAATTTTACATGAGTAGGTCAGTATTCAAATCAGTAGTGAGGCATATTTGTTACTATTATGTCCATACAATGTAATATTTTAGCATGTGGTGGGAACATGGTGTGAATGTTGTATATTATTAAACTAAGTTAGCTGTTTAACTGTCTTAATGTAATTAATTTATTCAATTGCTGTGTACCAGGTAATCAGAAAATATACTATATAGAGAATAATGACTGGACACCCAACGAAACATATCTATCTGAAGCTCATATGGAGTTGGTGTGATATTGAAGTACCATTAGCCACTATCACAATTTCTCCCTTTGGAGGGAATCTTTCTATAAAATTTCTGTAAACATCTGAAAGTATTTTGGGCCATTTTGCTCATGATGGAAAGTTTTTCACATTTTTGTAGGTGATATGGATTGATTTGCCGCTGGTGCTCCAACTTAATCTGAAAGTGCTCAGTAAGGCTGATAAAACTTTGAGTCAGTCAGGTTCATTTACATCTGTGTCCTTAAACCATCCATTTATAATCGTTGTTTTGTGGTTAGGTCTGTTAACATGTGAAAAAAGAAACATGCCGGTTTCAAATCATTATTGCATAACAAGTTAAACAGAATTGCCCAATATTGTTTTGCAAATTTTAGCACTTAGAGATCCTGTCACAAAAAGGGGGGAGAAAGAAAGTAAAAAGAGGAAACAAGAAAAAGCTAACTTATCCAAATCAAATCAAGGAAAATATGTCTGCGTGAATTCCTTCTCCTTCATCACATTTCACAATGGTAATGATTGTCTCCTGACATGTTAGAGTATATTTTTGATGAAAATCTACGGAACAGTTAGATTGGACTAAAATAATGAACTGAAAAAAGCAAGCAGATGGAGTAGAATAAAATACGTGTTTGTGGCAAAATGAAGCAAACTTCGTGCTGATAGTTCTTTTTTTTTTTTTCTTTTTTTTTGGAAATCCTTCAGAGATGAGAATTTATGGTACAAACTTGGCAACAGTCAATGAAATGAAAAACTTTCAAAGTGGTATACATTTTTTTTTTGCAATTTTCTATGTGTTAGTATAGCTAATCATCTTAATGCTGCAATAAATAATTACATAACTACCTTCTAGCAATGGAAAACTACTTGCTTGTGCTGGAAAAGCTAATTGGTTTATCATATGGAGCACAGAAGAGAATAAGAAGCTGTATACTATTTTGCTTCCATCCAATGTGGTCATGGTCAAGCAGATATATTTTTTAACATGTTTACAAGGATTAACTGAAGGCTATGTGAGTAAATGTGGTTAGTATTTTAATCACAACAAAAATAATGTTGAATTTGTTTTTCTGTGTGATGTTTTTAAAAGAAGTTGTTTATTTTTATAGCATTCTTTCAGTATTAAATGTTTTTTCATAACATTATTTCAGTATTAAGTGTGTATATTTAATATTGTCTTGACTCAATCTGTAAGTTGGATTATTCTTCTTATCCATGTAATAGCTGTAAGACATGTATTCTTATAGTATTGATTTAACCAAATATTTGAAGGGTAGTTCCAGTATTCAAGGACAGGCATTAGTTTGATTAGGAAATAATTTGCATTGCATAATATTATGAGAGCTCACATGTGCAAAATTTCTTCTACATAACTATCAACTGTATATGTATTATTACTGTATACATTTTGCCTTTGCCTCTTGGGGCTATGGCATAACATTTCACGAGAAATAATCAAAAAAAGAAATCTTCCTTGTTGCATCTAGCAAAAGACCCTCTTTAACATTTTGTAATATTTTAAAAGCTGCAGGCCATATTTTTATCTCTTTAACCTCAATTTTGAGATGGGGGAGTTCAACTGCACATCTTATTCCTTCTTTCAAATCTCGTCCACAGTTTCTAGAAATTAGTCAGTATCTCAGTCTGTTATTACTGTGACATGAAATGGTAACATCTTCTGTTTTATACATTTTATGTAACACAATAAGTGCTAGCAGAATGAACTCCCTGGTTTTAATTTTACACTTTCCATCTATTATAGTAGTGATTTGTAGGACGCACAGATTTTGCAGGATTGGTATGATCCTTAAAAATCTTTACTTTTGAGAAAAATTTTCAAACCATTTTATTTTTTTTTTCATTTGACATTTTCATCTGTTCTCTGTGATTGTTGATTGCTGTGAAAATTAACATTTTGGATGAATATAGAATTAAACCACATAGCATATAATGGAGCCATCGCAAAGTGGTATTTTAAACAATGGGAAACAGTCAGTTACCCCAAAATGAAACTTTTGATTTCTTTTTTCCCACAGTCTTTCAGAATAGGTAATATCAACAAAGTCTCATGTTGCTTGAAATGGAAAAAAAAAAGGGGGGGCATTCTTGAACCTTAAAGCTATGCTTTGATCTAATGTGACTGTCAAGAAGGCTGATGTTTGAGCATCATAAAATTTGTGCTTCCACTCACTGTTAAAATTCTTTATGGGTAAGAACCAAAGTCATGAATAGAGCATTTGGAAAAGGGGCAGATATTCTCAAAAAAAAAAAAAAAAAGTCTGCTGGACCAGTTAAAATAATCTAAAGCTTGAGAGAGCCACTTATTGAGTTTTGGATTATAATGTTGAGGGTTCATCTGCTTGAGCACTACTAGTAACAGCGGAGACCAACTAGCAAATTCCTGTGGAGAAAAAAAATGACTATTCAAATGAAAATAAATCAATAAAATAAGGACTGACAACAGTGGGTGGCTATTGAGAGAGTTTTTCTCTCAGATTATAGCTTCTAGCAAAATTGAAAGCGTATATGCTAATTTTGTTGAATTTTACATAATTTTAGGAAAATTGGAGTAGTTTTAAGATCCTATGTATTAAATAATTTTTTTTACAAATTTTGTGCTTTTTTGTAAAGTCAATAATTTTTTTGCAATTAGGCAATTTGTTATCATATTTAAGTTTAAAATACATAGTCATGCTGGAAATTCGGGTTACCATTTAAATCCATTCTCATTATTTTGAGCTAAAATCAATCTTTTCCTTTTTTGTAGTACAAAGTCTTCTTCTTCTTCTTTTTTTTTTTTTTTTTTTTTTTTTGTGTGTGTGTGTTAAGTTTTGCGAGTTTAGGATCAATTTGTGTACAAAAACTGAGATTTAGTGATTTGTAATTTTTATGGCAACTATTTTAACAAACTAAAAAATGTTGTTGTGATGATGTAAAAATAACAGCAACGTATTAAAATTTTATTTTTTAGAAAAATAATTCCCCCCCCTATCTGCCATCTTTTAAAATGTCTTCCTTTACCTTTCATTTTCCTGATTTTTGAATATATTGATTCTGAAATTTAAACAAGATAATAAATGTTATAAAACAGAATTTCTAAACTACGTTTTTAGCAAAAGCAAAAGTGCTACTGTAGTTATATAAAACTTAATTTCAATCATCTGATTACTTTTAAAATTTTTTTCTTCTGTAAGCCTTTGGAAATATTCAGATATGTGTTAGCTTTCTCTGTAAAACTCAATTATTTTTTTTTAATTGTTTTAAAAATATTTAGTCCAAAGGGACTTTGTCCCTGAAGGACTATTGTTTTCATTTTGCGATTTTGTGTCAGTTCATCTGAATGCCCATTTCACTTTTCAAATTGTTGCCACTAAATATTATCGCACCTGTATTATATTTAAAGAAATTAAATAATGAAGAATCTGCATAAATGTATGTATGTTTCTCACATTGTGATAAAATGGCGGTACCTAGAGCCATCCAATTTTAAATGAAGTAAACCTACTGCGAATATGGGCATCTGAAACCCCAAATTTAAAATATGGAATTTGTTTTATTACCGATTTCATATTTTGTAAAACATTAACAAATTTTTGATTAACAAACTCAAGGATTTTAAAGCGAGCAATGGCAACTTGTACAGAAAAAACATTTGTATCTCCAGCACGTGAGACTGTGTATCAAAAATTCTAAAGATATGCTCAATTTAAAATTTTTTTGTGATATTTCTCTTGAACTGAATTTTATGGTTCAAGTGCGAAGAAAAGGATATTTAATAAATAACGGTAACACACAAAATGTTAAAAAAACGCCCCCTTTGGGCATAATTTAAAATCTGAATCTGAAACCTTCCTTTTTTTTTTTAATTAATTAATTTATTTTTCTGATTTTTACTCTCACAAAGTTAGCAGGTATTTTAATCATTAAAAGTACAGAAAATACCTATAAGAAGATGAAAAATGTATTGCTGGTGTTAATACAGAAGAGACTATTTTGCAGTAACATTATTAGCATTTTCTCATAATTATTTTAGAATTAAAAAAAAAGCAGTGAAATCTATGTTTTATGAATTTTTTATGGTAATTAGTTTATAATTTTACAGCAGTTGTGTCCAGTTCATGGCTCATGGGTGCCTAGTTGGCCACAGTCCTATCATTAGGCATGCACCAGTAACAATCATAATGTCAGTGTGTAAAAAATAACCATAAAATTGGTGCACTTATGCATTCACCTACTCTCATGGGTTATCCCCTTCATTTTATTTCATTTCCATAGTTTTTGCCAATGTGGCAGATCAGGATTAGTGTGCCTGCCTTAACACAAGCCCTGTTTGATTCTGGGTCTGCTGCCTGTCTGCACAAACAATGAATCATTCATCTGGTCTTGTGGTCGATGGTCATCAGTCATCTGCTCAGTTGAAAGGAATTGATTAAATTTTGCAGTAGTGGCTATCAAACTATGCTGCTGTTTTGGAAATTTAAAATAACATTCTAATTATTTCATATATTTTGTGTTTGTTGATATGAGTGATTTGTTAAGGCCATCAAAATCCTACCACTTACACAATAAATGGGAGAAACAGCTGTTATTTACAAACATTGATAAAAAAAGCAGTTTGTTTATTATGAAATGCTTCACTGGTGGTACCAAAGGGATCGAATGTTGAAAGTCTTTTTAAGACTGTTCATAAGAATTTAAATGGTAAATACCCACATGTCTGCTTCATATCGATATAAAATTCATTCATTGAAGCCTTCTCTAAACGCTCCACATAGCAGTCTTTCTACCAATCAACATCATGCAGAAGCATCCTTTAAAATAAGTTACATTCTTCCATCACATAAAAAAAAAAAACATATTCTAAATGGGGCCATTTGAAGGAAGCTGTGCTGACAATGTTAGAATCTTTATTTCATAAATTTAAAAACAAAAAGGAAATAATAACAGCTATAAAAGATGTACCTCTATCAGAAGACACAGGGGCACAAGTGAACGATACGGCAAACACTACATATAAATGAGATCTGATTTGGAAAAATATGCATATTTTCCCCTGCAGTTTGATAAAATCCACTGATGTTGCTGACTGACTGCAATATCTGATGTTCATGAGAATGGGGTTTCCTGACTTCTCCTTGAAAGCAGCATTGTTGACCATGTTGATGCTGGCAAAATACACTTGAGAGCAAGACATAAGATGCAGTTGAAAACTATATTACTGTACAGAAACATAGCTATAAAAAACTCATTGCATCACAACCGACGGCTGGGTTTATTGGGCTCTGTATGATGACACATTTTCAAAACTTAATGCATATTCATCAAGAAAATTTGGCTGTTAAAAAGTTCTATCTCACAAGTAATAATTGTTATTGTACACATTGTACATTTTACCCGAAGACAGCCTTTGAATCATCAACTTTTTTAAAGCTTTGCTTGATGAGCTATATAGTAAGTATGGGAATATAATTTACCATGCAGAATTAAGGTAGTTGAGCCGAGGAAAAATTTTGATGAGATTTGTTGGAATGCTGTCAGAGATTAAAACTTTTATCATATCAAAGCGCAATTATGACCAAAAATTGGATGGCATGGAGTGTCTTGTGAACATGGCATTTTTAAATGATATTACTGCAAAACTCAATGAGATAATACCACGTTAGAAGGAAAAGGGGAACATGCATCAGAAATGATGAGCTCAATATCTGCTTTTCTGGGTAAAATCGATTTTTGGCGAAAGCTTATCAACGTTTTCCATCATTTATCCTCATACTAGACCTGGAATTTATTCTACAGCATAATTCATCTGATCGTCTTGAAAACCTTCTGCTACTTAGCTCAGAATTTGAAAGAAGATTCCAAGACATATTTTTCATGGAGCCCATTTTATTGTTCACAAAAAATTCTTTTCTTGGAGTTAGACACAAAGGAAAGGACTTTGTTAATGGAAAAATTTTATTTTATTAAAAAATCGGAGATTGATTCTTCGTACTGATATAACATACAAAGGCAAGAAAATAAAGGTAGTAAAGTTTTTTAAGTAATGGGCTCTGTTAATACAAAAACATACTTAGGCATGCACTAACAGTTAAAGTATTTTTTGGGGTCAATGTACTTCTATAAGCAGGCTTGTTCACAACTCAAAATAAAAAAAAGCCAGTTCAGAAATATGTTGACTTCAGGATATAAAAAACAACATGGTACTGGCATGCTGTGTGCCAGAATGTATGCCAAATTTTAATAAGTCATCAGAGAATATTAATAATAAAATACACTCACGTTTGTGAAAATTGCAACACCATGAAGGACTTACGCGAGTGAGCTGAAATTTTCAGGAAATGCAAAGTAGCGCATGATATGCAAATGATTAGAATTGCAAATCCGTAGCGCATGCGTATGCTGAGCAGCGCCCTCTGAACGGCTGATGGATCCGAATAAATAGACGGCTGTAGCGAGGCGTGTATGGTTATCGGTGGTTATCTGCTAGTGGTAAACGTTAACTCAATCTGTACTTATGCCTCGTCGACGAAAGAGAGCGAGATTTGAACAACTTACAGAGTTTGAACGAGTGAGAATCATCGGCCTTCGTGAAGCTGGATTGTCGTATCGTGCAGTAGCCTCTCGTGTGCAGCGTAACAGCAGCACAGTGATGCGCGTTTGGAAGCAGTGGACGGACGAGTGTCGGACAACTCGGAAATCCGGGAGTGGACCCCGAAATGTGACGTCAGCTCGCGATGATAGACACCTGGTCCGCATGGCGCGGACGGACCGTACAGCTTCCTCTAGACAATTGGCAGCACTGTGGTCAATAGCTACAGGTGTTTCATTGTGTGCTTCATCAATTCGTAGACGTCTGCTGCAGTGTGGACTGCGCGCACGGACTCCTTTATACAGGATCCCCCTAACGCACGACCATCGCCGCCTGCGGCTACAATGGGCCAATCAGCATAGAGACTGGCGTGCTGATTGGCAGCATGTCGTGTTTTCTGACGAATCCCGCTTTAATTTGTGGTACCATGATGGCCGCATTCGTGTCAGACGCTATGCCGGTGAACGCCACCTTCCGGAGTGCATTATCGAACGCCACAGTGGACGAACACCCGGAGTTATGGTCTGGGGCGCCATAGCATATCATAGACGATCTCAATTGCTACGAATTGTGGGCAATCTGAACAGCAACCGGTATATCCGTGAAGTTCTACAGCCCGAAGCTGTTCCCTTCCTTCAAAGCTTGCCAGGCGCTGTATTTCAACAGGACAATGCCCGCCCTCATACTGCTCGGATTGTTAAATCCTTCTTTGCAGTGCAGCAGGTACAGCTTCTTCCTTGGCCTGCGTGTTCCCCGGATATGTCGCCAATTGAACATGTGTGGGATGTCATTGGTCGGCGTCTTGCTCGTGATCCTCGTCCTGTTGCGTCTGCAGACGAACTTTGGGTACGCGTACAAACGATATGGAATGCTCTTCCTCAGTCAGACATTCAAACTTTGTTTGACTCCATGCCACGTCGTGTAGCAGCACTTATTGCGGCGCGTGGTGGCCACACAAAATACTGATTCTGATCTCTTGTTCTTGTTTGTTTGCTTTGAACATTTAATCATTTATTTGTACCACTACCACTCAACTGTGTATTAAATTGCATTCAATTATGACGATTCCTTCTTGGTGTTGCAATTTTCACAAACGTGAGTGTATCTTATTAATAGCAAGTTAATGACTTAATGCAGTAATGATTGAATAAGATAACTGATAATTTGACAGTTACATTTTCTTATATTAGTAATCAGTTTATTAGTATGTGCTTTTCCTTATTTTCTTCATTTTAATTTTCTTTATTATTTGGAAACACAAAAAATCATCCTGTAAAATCACAAGTTTCCATGAAATTGTTATTTTTCAAATGTTTAAACACCAGGCACCCGCAGGGCATGGCAGAAATTTAAAGTAGCCCTCAAGGCAAAAATGGTTGAATAGCACTGTTTTACAGCATTCATTATGTAAATGATGCAGAAGATCTCATGTTAACGACTGCAAAAAAGCAGCCATTCTACTCAGAGCTCTTCTCATATCTCTGCTTAGAACTGATCTGTTCCATGCAGAGATGTTAAAAACCACTTAACATCTGTGCATGGAACTGATCAGCCATGATTTCATTTCTTTTGAGTTTGATGTCTGAGAGAATGGATGAAATGAAGTTTTGCAGAGAGGTATGTATAGGAATGTGTGTATGAAAGTAGTATATAGGGGATGTTCTGTTGTGATTTAAGCTGGTGAAAGCAGGTTTGAAAAGCAAACATATAATTGTAGTGCGAGACTGAATGAAACATGGCTACGTAGAATGGGTCCTCACTTGTTTTGTTTGTTAAGCTTGTAGAAGAAAAAATAAAGAAAATTCTTCTAGAAGTTTTTAAGAGAAAGCGGGGTTTTATAATTGTATCAAGTATTTGGAAGAAATGTAAATTGTTTTCAAGATACAGGTTTTATACGCAATTCTGTCAAGCATATTATGGCATTTAAAGATTCTGTTTCTAGGGGTCATAGGAACTCAAAGTTTTATGGAGCTCTATTAAAAGACTGAACTAACAGCCTATGATTTCATTTCTTTTGAGATCGATATCTCAGAGAAATTTGTCTATGACAAGTATTTGTGACTGTCCTTACTCAGAGCTCTTTTCATGTGGTTAAGGATATCAATTGTTTGGCAAGTGCTCTGAGTAGGGTTGCTGCTTTAATGGAGGTTACTAACAGAAAGGCTTATGGCATTGTTTAAATTGTGGGGGCAGGGGCTGTAGTAATAAAGAAATACCTTTTCTACTCTTGGTACAGTTCTCTTCATTTTCTACTTTACTTTTGTGATTTTTCCCCCTACTCATAAGTATTAAAAACTGAAAGGAATTTCTATTTTAATAAAGATACTGAAAATCTGCAATTTAAAAGATGTATATTAACTATTTGAATACCTACCATATAACTGTATAAAGTTTTCTCAACAGTGAAATGACCAAGGAATTAAGATTAAGCCTCTTCTTATGCACATTCTAGACACATGCAGTTTTTTAGAGCAACAAAAATTTGTAGTTCAATCTGAAAATTTAAAGATGAAGAAAAAAATTATTGAGAAAAAAAACTGATTACATAAAACAAAAGGAATTTTTCCTACTAATTGATAATCATGAAGATATTAACAAATTAGCAGATACTTTAAAAATTGTTCAGAAACTAATGGAAACACTGATTTGTTTATTGGAATAAATGAACTTAGAAAAGTAACTAAAGGGAAGGAAATACGTAAGTGAAAATATTCAGAAAAACTTACAGTTAAAATGGCACAAGTTTTTTTTTGTAGCATTATAGTTGATTTGCATCTTTTAATTTGGAGTTGTTCTAATATCTTTTTGAAACCTATGTAATAAAATATATATTTAATTGTCTATTACTTTAAACTAATTCATTTGGTTCAAAAATTCATTTGGTTGAGATTCCATTAAGGATGTATTTAACAAGCATTTTTTAAAAATTTTAATAGGAGCCACATAATTTTAAGAGTGGCCGTATTATATATATGTTAATATGATAAGTTTTTCTGTTTTTAATATGCATAGTATTGTATATACGTTAATATTACGTATGTTTAGATTTAAATGAATTTCATTGGTTTTGTATTATGAACTTGCATCCAAAGTATTCATTTCTGAACAATCTTTGTAGTCTGAAAACAAATTAATTTCGTACTGTAAATTATCCGGTACTGTAATTTATTAATGGTATATGCTACCGAGGGGAAAAAAATACTTTAGTTACTTTTTAGTTTAAGTTTGAAAGTTTTATTCCTTTAAAAACCTATTTTTCAGCAAGAAAACTGTGATACTCATACTCTAAAATTTTCAAATACGTAAGTTATACATTCAGCATACTTACTATACATACACTAAATTATTTATGCTGAAAATGAAGAAAATTTGAAGTGTTCACAATTTTTGTTTCATATTAAGAATGCTTCATTATTTTAGGTTATGTTACATCTGAATCAAAAATCCTCAAGAAAATTGACTTTGAGAATTTTATGCATACTTGGTTATGAGAAAACTGAGTTATAATTTTTTCCACGTTTCCACGTTCCATGTAATCATCTCATATAAATATTTTTATTTTTTTAACAGTATAAAACATTGAAAAATAACAGAAAACAAATATATATAAAAACAGTAAAAAATGCGGATTTGTGATTATGATGTGAAACCTCAATGTATATTTCTACGTGCTATCTAAAATTATTATTAATACTGTTGCTGCTATGATTTTTAATGTGTAAATCAGATGCAAGTCAGTTTCTCTTTAAAAAAAAGTTCTCCATGAAGCCATCTTCACCCATTCCAGATAGCCCCGAGTTGTTTTGCCGTAATCAGCTAAACTATTGTTATTATTTTTTTTACTGCTGTTGCTTTTAGTACTTTGGGAAATCATAAAATGATAGTGAGATTAAACTTTGATGTCCCATAATTTTAATATGTATTTCTTTTCAGATTCTTTCATTGCTTAGTCATGATGGGGAAGTTCTAATATATGACATTAAAGACATGGAGCTTTTACATAAACTCTCATGCATAAATGGAAAAACTATCTCTTATGTGCCATCTATGACCAGTTTTCAGATAATTTTGATTTCCCTCAATGGCAATCTGGAATTATATGATTTAGAGGAATTTATTACACTTAAAAGCAGGGCAAGTATAATTCACATGATTTATTGCAGTATTGAGTTATATAAAAGTATAGAGTGTTAAAAATGAACATAGCTTAATTTTTTTTTTAAAACAAACAGTTCAGCTTGGAATAGATCCTTTTTTACTTATATTTATAAAATGACTCACAAAAGTAATTTGCTGTATATTCGTAAAGGAGAAAACCCAAGATATCAAGAAGAAACCTCAGCAAAGACATCAGAGAGCATCAAAACTACCAAGAAAGAAAGCTGAAGCTGTAAAACAGGTAGAGTTCATTCTTCGATTAATAAAGGTACACATTATGATGTGATTAACTGAAAAGAGTAATAAGATCAGAACATAGCTACAGTGGATATCATGTCAGAAGGTGCTTTGTTGATTACTTGCTTTCTACCATTTTTGAAATGCCTCCATTGAAAATCTGATGCATTGCTGAGTGTTACATCCAGTGTTACCAGATTGCGTTGTTTTTTGGAAATCTGCTGCTTTTGAGGAACTTAAATTTTTTTTTAAATCTCTTGTAAAATGTGTATATATTAAAACAATTTTACCTATTAAAATTAATGTGTAATAAAAAATCATAATTTATATAAATTTAAATAAAAGTTTGCTATTGGAGTTTGTAACAGATGTGTACTCTGTCTTCAGCAGTAGTTGCTAGCATTTTCATATATTTTATTTCTGTGCTTAATATTTTGGTGAACAATATTAAAATGTGTACTGAAAGCATATAAAATCTGATTTAATGAAGCACAATCTTTCTTTAAAGCATAAGCAAAATTCTCAATAAATCGTGCATCTGAATAATATAAAAAATGCATCTGAAACAGCGAACAGCATAAACCAGTTTGAATTTAAAATTTCTGGATTTGTTTATTTGCCATACATGCTTATGGTTATTGACTGTTTGAGCAAAATTTTAAGAAGTGCTGACAAATTCATCATCTGAGATTTTACATTTACACACAGTAAAATGCACCACATTTATAAGGAAAATTATCTCATCTGAATCTCTGGAAATAACAAAAATGAATAAATTATCATTTTCTCTAATACTGCATTGAGTCTACAGATGTTTTATGTTGTGAGCATCTATGCTTATGCGTGCATTATTATAATGAAAAATAAAATAAAATATTGATGTAGATTAAGTTATTAAGATTATTTGAAGTCGCAGAGTCTTAAAAATTAATGTAACTCCAGATTTCTAAATAACAACACAAATAAATTTAATAGTGAAACATCATAGCTTTTATTTGTAATCAAAATCTGATGAATTGAAATAAGTTCAACAATCAGAACAAAACATTAACTCAAAATCATTAGTAACTAAAGTAAAGCAAGAGTGAATTTTAAAAAATATTAGCCATCAACTTCAAAGAATTATTGCAACACCATTAACAATCCAAACATGAAGAAACACCTGACAATGGATATAAAAATATTAACTAAATAACAGCAACTTGAAATTAACCCAGAATTAATTAAAACAAGAAATGGAGATTTAAACAGTGGAAAATTAGCAATGTGGTTTTAATACTTTTGTGAAAATTAATAAGCCTGCAAGAAGTTATGGAGACTGAATTTGTGATATTAGATGTCATGGGAGTTCATATACTAGTGATATTACATGCACGCACACACATACACCCCCCCCCCCAAAAAGAAAGATTGCTAATGTCACATGCTATTTTTTGCTACTTGAGCTAACAAATTTCTGGGAGCTCTGGTTTCATCACCATATACATGCAGTAATATTTTAAGCATTTCATTGCAGCATTTTCTTCCCTATTTTTTTTTGTAAAGTTTGTTTTAAAGTTTTAGTTTAAAATTTCATTTTAAGCACTTTCTTCCCAAGTTTAACACAAAATTTAATCTCACCTATGCCCCCCCCTTTTTTTTTTCAAATGTACCTCTGCTAAAACAAAACATATCTGGCACTTCTGCTCACTGTGGGTAAATATTAAAGGTCAGGTCTGTGCTTTTGCAACTTTAGATACATTGACACTTGACTTCCACATGTTACCGAGAAGGTTCCTAATATCGGAAAATGATAAATAAAAGTAGTTTTAAACTTAGTAATCATTTCTTATATGTTTACTTTACTATTATAGAACAATTTTAAATGAAAATATGTGATATTTGTACTTTAAGCAAGTGTATATAAAAAGATTCCATTCTAATTATAAAAAGACTTTTTTTGCAAATTGATTACCAATATCTGTGATTAAAATTAAAACAGTTGTTCTAAATTTGGTAGTTTGTAATAAAATGTGTATCTAACTATGAAAACTATCATGTAATATTAAAAAAAAAGTTTCACGTGATAATTCTGGATCAAGCTAAAAAATAAAAAGCTTTATTTTTTAGCTTTTATTTTTAGCTTTTTTAGCTCAGGCTAGCTAATGAAGTTTTTTTAATAAACTTCATTAGTTAGTCTGGAGCTTTAAAAAACATCATTAGCTAGCCTGGGGCTTAAAAATACTTCATTAGCTATCCTGGAACTTAAAAAAAAACTTATAGTTAGCCCTGGATCAAGCTAAAAGCAAAAAACAAAAACTAATCCCATATCAAGTTGAACAAACAAAATTTTATGTGCTATTCCCATAGCAATCTGATCTGCAGGATAAACAACCAAATTATGATTCAGTTTATGTTAATTTCATATTCATTTTTATATGTCACCTTTATATTCATCTTCATACATTAAAAATTAAAAATTGGGAGCTTCAGAATGTGTGATATTTAATGAGCAATATGCAATTGTTCATTAAATATCTAGTGAACAATATGCATAGTTCTTGATGTCCTAAATTTTATTCTTCTACATTTCTACTTAAATTGCTATTTTGTAAATTTTGACATTGTCTTTTAATAATTAATAGACAAAATTTATATTGAATTGCACTTCATCTAAAATCAAATTTTGCATTCTGTCCTCTTTGGTATCCTCTCTGCAAATCCTGATTCTTTATATGTGGTTAGTATAATATGTACTATTACTATTATCATATCACTATTTTTTGGACAATTTATAAGCAATAAGAAATGCAGCCATGGTTAATTAATGGCTGCATTTCTTATTCTTCTTATAAACTGCTCCAAAAATGGTGTATTATATCTTATTGGAAAAATGACCTATACAACATGAGTCTTTATACCTACACAGCATTGAATTTATTAATTTTGTAGGATAGTCCAGCTCTTAATAAGAGGAAACTTCTGTCAATTGTCAAAAACTTTGGAGAATACCCAGAGAAACACAGGTAACTATTTTTATTCATATACTGAAAGAAGTTAAGCAGTCATAAAGTAATATACTTTACAAACCCTGCTGTAGTGAACTTCAAAGGACCAATTGCTTAATTTGCTGTATGAGATCCAGTGAAAAAAGTGACTTATCTCATAAAAAAGTGTAACCCCCCTCCACCAAAAATGCTGATGAACATTGTTATATTCACCAAAAGAAGGGAATAATAACTCTAAATGTAGAAAAATTCAGATTTATATTAATACAATAATATGCAATTATTAAATTTGCATTTTGTTCTTTTCCGGTTTTACCATACAATAATAATTTTACATGACAGTATAAAAGTCATGGTTCAGACTTTTCCTTCTAAATACGTATTTCCCTTTAATTCTTTCAGAATGGGCATAACACATATGTACTGGATGCCAACTGTATCTCAGAGTCAGTTCTGTCGTATGTTGATTGTCATTTATGTTGACTCTTAAGATGGGTGTATATTTAATAAGAATATTTTTTTTTACAACTAAGTGTAGCCGTATATCTGTTGTGGTTAAATTTGTTGAGACTGGGAAATGTTAACCTTCATTCTATCGCAGTATTTTATTTCAGAATCAAAATGGAAATCATGGGTTAAGTAATGTAAATAAACATGTAAATGCCTATTGTATCAACAATGTGGGGATGTTCTCGATATTTCCAAATACTTTAATTTTTACTTTTGGCAATATGGAAATATGTATTTAGAGGTTTGTTTTCCTATTGTTTTAGAGGTTTTATTCATTGCTCTTAGAGTTTGGTTAGCATTGAAGTTAATATTTTGTGTATTGTTTCACAAAACATTTTTTATTCTCCAGATGGCAAGGAAAATATAATTCTATCGTTATATTGTCCTTGCCTTTTTTTTTTTAAGTTTTCAACTTAATTTTGACAATTAACTGAGTGTTTCTCTCATAATGTGCTAAAAATTTAAACAAATGGACTGTAAAATTAATTTATGGGAATTTTTTTAAGTTGTGTTAAACAGCAAAAATTGCCCATCCCAACAAGACAGTGCATCCTATGAGTATGTCATCCCTAGCAAAGGTATATATGAGAGTAGTTCAGTGGCTAAAGTGCCCATCCTGAAAGGATTAAAATACTTATTTATAATTATGAGTAATCATTTTATCCATAAACATATAAAAAATAATTTTAAAAAATCTGATGAATTTATCTTTTATTTCACATCTGACTACAAAAATAATCTGTAATTTTCTGCTGATGGATGCTTGTGTGATGAGGATTAGAGAGAAACTATCTGTATTTTTGTCCAAAAATTGAAGATTATCACTTTCAGTATTATAATTTGTGTCAATAAAAATTTATTAATGGCATGCATTGTGGCTTTGGCAGCTGCTGTGGTATCTGCTTTCTTTGTGTTGCATTTCTTCAGTATCAGTATTTTTCATTTTAATTTTTGTCACAGTATCTTCATCATTCAAATCTTTGCATGTAACAGCATGAAAATATTAAAATATTGAATAGAAGCAAATGCTTATTTCCACCATCTTTCTCTTCTGCACTTTGGTAGGCCAGGGGTGTCAAAAACAATTTCAGAGGGCTTATTCTGTAACAAATCGCAAAGTCTTTTCAAGTGTTAACAGTGAAATGTTATAATCCATTTGTTTGTCATCCTTCAAATTACTTATGAGCTGTTTTTTGTAAAGATACTTCAAGGCCATGATCACTTCTTGGTCAATAAGTTGCATTTGAAGGTAAGAAAATAATCTTGACCTATTTTAAGATTTTGACATCTTTGTGTGTCAGTGAAATGTAGAAGCTTTTGATTTTTTTTTGGAAAAATTCTTCCTTTCACTTTCATAGCTCTTCTTCAAACAGTTTCAGTATTATCCGTACCTTACAATTAGCTTTACAAAAACAAAAATTATCATCACACTTTTTAAATTATCTTAGCTTTAGAGATTTTTCAGTCACCTATTTACTGATATAAAATACTTTTAATATCATAGTTTCCTCCAGTGCATTTTTGGTCTTTAAGTTTTAATGTTTGATTCAGCATTATTTTATAGAATAGCCTTAACTTCATGAGTGTTGAAAATATCTTTTTCTTTATAGGAGCAAGAGACATCTTCCCAAATATGTTTTTCTTCCCTGTTTCTCAAGATCAAATTTTGACTTTGAAAAAAATTTGACTCTGCTTTTCTGAAGAAATATTATTCTGTTTCTTGAATGTATTTAACCAGTCATTTGAGCACTAAAAGGCAGTCTCTCTAAAATGTGTGACAAATTCATTGACTTTTATCTGAAGCATTTGTCCAAATACTGGCATATTGTATCTTGTGTGGAGAGCAAACCATTTCAGTAATGCATCTTCAGTATCCTTATGGCTAGTTTTGCTCCTCTGGAAAAGTTCTAAAAGAAAGGCAATTTCACCACTAATTTGTCCTATCCAATGTCTTATATTTTCCTTAAGATGCATATGGCTGCATAGCAAAGGTATATATGACAGTAGCTCTTATAAATATCATGAATCTTGCAAAAGGCTTACAAAATACAAAAAAGAACCCCCCCCCCCACCCCCGTTCAGACAGAACAACCAGAGCATTTTAAATACTGGAACAAAAATAAACTGAAATCAAAACTTTCCTTTCTCTAAAAGACCAATCATCTGTACAACCACACTTATTATAACTCAAAAGAATTTATTCACTCCATCTTTGTATTAATAGAAAAATTTTTCAAAACGTCTATCACATCTTCAGCTTGAACAGAATTGTGTCTTACAGTTTAATCAAAGAACTTGAATGGATTCAAAAAACCCAAACAGTTATCACAAACTATTTTGTATATAAAAGTAACATTTTGTGTGCATAAAAGTTTTTTTCTCTCTTTTTTTTTTTTTTTTTTGTTGTTGTCTGTGTGTGTATAAACAAGGTCTGTCCCGAAAGTAATACGAACATTTTTTTTAAATTAAAGAAATTAATTGAACAGATTTGTGCAATTACTCAATATTCTTTGAAATAAATCCCTCCTGCTTTGTTCCAATGCAATTTCCATGCTTTATATACGTCCTGGAAGTCCGTCACAGGGATGTCTTTTAGTAACCTCTCGTAGCCACCTTGATGTTCTCTAGGATCCTCAAATGCTGTCCTTTAAGGAATTTTTTAATTTTCAGGAACAAAAGGAAGTCAGGCAGGGACAAATCAGAAATGAAGCAATGCAAAAGTCTCTGACGGCGTTTTTCCAAGTTTGAAACAAAACTTTGTGCATTGCTGCTCAAGAGTTTTTTCCATCTTGATTTCGACTGAGCACTTACACAAAGGTTCACTGGAACAGGCGCTGTGACTCTCCAGGAGCTCGGAGCCAACTGCCACTGATCGCACTGTGTTCCCAAGACTCCACCCACCCTTCTGTGCAAGTGGCAATGCTGTGTGATGGATAGTTACGGCAGAAGAAAATGGGGTGCATTACTTTTGGGACAGACCTTGTATAAATGGCATATTCCTCTCTTCTTTCCAGTTGCTGGTCAACTGAAATACTAGTAATTTCAATGCTGAACGTTTTGGCACTTTCAGCAGTATCTTTTGCCATTTTCTATCTTGTTTCCATATTTTTTTTTACAAGCTTTCCTCCCAAGCTTTTTAAAAAATTCTTCTTTAATAAAGAAAATGTTTCTTCCATGGTTTATACATTTTACAATCATAATTTTACAAATAATATATCTTTACCACAATAACTGGCCAATGATTTGTCTTTCTTTTTGTAATATATGTAACTACCATTTTGTCTAGCTCATCTACAACTCTCTTAATTTTATTATAATCTATGATAACTGATGAGTTTTTTTTCGATGCTTTATTAATTTTTTTCATCTCTATGCAATGTATTTTTGAGAATAACACATTTATTTTGCTTTGAATTTTAAGACAACATAAGTGTTATGTCTTTAGTAAAGGCAAAAGTTAAACAGTGCTTTATACCTTTGTTTATCCATTCTGTGCAAAATTTCTGAAACTGTGACTTCTTTTTTTTTTGTGGCAATCATTGTAGTATTCCTTCTGAATACATTCGAACCCAATTATAGGGTGTAAAGAACTTGTCACATCAATATTATGTCCTCATAAACCATACCATAAATCCAAACCATTCTCAATCCCTAATTCTTTTCTGGGGCAGATCCTGGCAGTTTTCCTGAATATGGCTGGAATTAAAAAGGTTAAGTAAAATTTCTACAAATTTATTTCACAGTTCTGTGATTGTGGCAAACGGCATTTGATCATCTTTGTCCTTTAATCAAATGACTTTAGATTCTGAATTTTGAATTTTTTGAGAGATGCAATCATTCTAAACAAGTGTTCATCCCAGAGATTTGTCATTGATTCATTATGTAATCTGTATACACCTCTAGCAACAAAAGGTCTTTGTGTGTATCCAAATCTACAATATTTATATCTTCCCAATTTTCTTCATATTTATCTTCTACATTTGAATAATTTACAATCAAAGTTTTTAACTTAAAAAGGAAAAGCAGTTATTTCATTTTCTACTTGTATTGTTGAAAACCAAGTAGGACCAAGATTAAGAATATATTCACAAATGCTTTATTTTGCCATGCTAGCTTTCCATTTTCTGACATCAACGAATGCAAGAAATGTACACAACTGTTCTTCTTGACAGAAATATTCAGATTGCTTCCAAAAGATGTATTTCTAACTGATTGAACATACTAGACAGGTCAATTTCCACTATCACTTCACACCAAATGCCTCATAAATTCCTTCCCTTCCATATATTCTGTTCCCTTTTTTCTTCTCTGCCCCCACATCTGAAATTTATCTGCAACTGTATGTCACAAACACAAATAAAATCAAACTTTCTAATATTGAATACCATCCATTATCGTATCTTTTGTGCATTTTGAGAAGTTTTAGCTATTGGAAATATACACAGTCATTTTATTTCAAAGTACTATTTAGAAACTGTTCATAAGAAGAAGGTGGCTGGCTATTAGTGGAAGTTTTACTGCATCAACAGCAGTTTTATTAAACTAAGTAAGCAATATTTTATTCTTGGGCAAAAAAGGCCAAGGGGCACATTAGGGTTCCCCCCCCCCTCCGAACAATAAAATTAAAAGGCCAAATAATTTGAAAATTTAGTATGTGATAGCTTTTAAGGAAAGGGAAAAAGTCACAAAGCTACTAGATGTCACAAAAGTCATCAAAGCTACCATCTGTTTATTATCATCAGACTTTCAACCTTGCCTGAATTATTTTTTATGTCCATGTATATCTTTCTTTTCATTTCTAGATTCTTTATATGGGCTCAGTTGTTGGAACTACCATATAACAAAGGTGCCTTCAATGTGCTGCATCAGGAATCTTTACGAATTACTTCTTTCAATAAAGATTATTCATTTATGAATCCTGGTGTTCAGAAAACATTTGCAAGGTAATTTATTTTTTTAGATGTATCTGTAATTTGATATGTTTGAGTTGTACTTCAAAAGTAGTTCATGACTGAATTTTGTACTTCGGTTAATATGTATATAAGAATATAATAAAGAAATATTATATTCAGAGGGCAAGCTAGGCAAATTTTTGGTCTATTACTGTATATCGTTTATTTTTGGCTTTTACAATAAAAAAAAGTATGTTTGGTTTTATCTGAAGCTCTGATATTTAAATCTTTTAAAAAGTTTATTTTGGCCATCACGTATTTTACACCTGTACGTAGTCTGCCATGTCTGTATAGCAAAAAAATTTTCTGCAATAATTGGCTTGTGGTCAATTTATGCTTACTTTTGTTTCTTACTTAGTTAATATGTGATATGCAATGACATTAATTTTCTTTGTGCATAATATTGTGTTTATTTTTGTGTATTTTTCATTAATTTGAATAATTTTTAGAAAGGTTTTGAGGAATCTATCAAGAAAAAATAATAATGATAATATTTTTTATTTATATAGCTTATTAATTCTCAATTGTAAATGTTACATGTTAATTTGCAATCTTTTACATAAAAGTTTTATTTTATTTTATTTATTTATTATTATTTTTTTATTGCTACAGTGATAAACTTTAAAAACATTGTGTGTTACTTTTATAGTAAAAGGTCTATAATATGGATTCATCATTACCAAATATTTTATGGCTGTATATTTATTTTATCTAGGATGAGCTTTTCACTTCATTTAATGTTATAAAAAGTATATGTATTTCTTTTAATTTCTTTTATAGAATTATGTCCATGCTTGTGTGTTGGCATCCCATTATACATGAAATTGAGTACTACCAGTGCATTGCATTTCCTTTTATAAAAGTATTTCATAAAAGTCCTGTTAGATGTTTTGAAATCCTTGTTACACTAATAGGTAAACTTCATTTTATATTATTTGTATGTGTATTATGATTGTCTAACAGTTTGCTTGCAAACTTTGAGGAGGTTATGAAGTTCTCGATTTTAAAGTTATATAGAATTAAAATTAAATTAAATAAATAAATAATTTAGCCTTACATAAACTTTCCACTATCTGCAACATAATTTTTTCAGTCAGTTGAGTTTTTAAAAATTACAGTTCTTTTTATAGTTATTTTGTTTACTAACCTTTAATTGAGTATAAAACAGTTATTCAAGTACCTTTAAAATGGTGGATTACTTACAAAAAGTTATATAAAATAATTTGCCCCAATTTTATTGCATGTTTGAATCCAAAATAGGTTTGTTTTTTGTATGCAACAAAAAGCACCAAACAAAGCATTTGTTTGAAATTTTACCTAAATTTCAGAAATCTAAAATTTAATGTAAAATGCACTTTTTATATTACAGTCTAAAACCTTTAAAAGTGTTTAGCATTTAAAGTTTCAAAAAAATTAGTATATCAATATAAAAAAAATTAAGTGAATATTATCTTCATCTGCAGATTCCAGTTTGACACCAGCAACACTTGGTTTGTTTCCCTGACTTTTTTTAAAAACTAGAGAAAGAGACAA
>KK113492.1:49850-77321 GCA_000611955.2 Stegodyphus mimosarum
AAAAAAAAAAAAAAAAAAGATTACTAGTTATAAATAAATAAAGTAATAAATAATAAAAGGTTAGTTTTTAAATAATAAACCTACTAAATAATAAAAGGTTAGTTTTTAAATAATAAACAGTAATAAAAAATTGCTTCTCTTGGAAAGAAAGAAAATGTTTCTGGTAATCTTTATTTTTTTTTAATAGAAAGTATTATACTGCTTCATATCTGATACAGTTTTACCAATCCATAACTCCATCTGTTACTGAGCTGTTCATCACTTTTGTTAGAAATATAGTTATTTTGGTCACCTTTCTTTTTTAAAATATAAATTTTCTTCCATTTATTTCAACATAATGAGTAAGATGAGTTAAATTTTTATAATGTTCTTAGTCATCTGATTGTATTTTTAACTTCTGGTCTGATACTTAATCTGATAATTATTCCATGATGTTTGGTGAGGAAAACTGTTTAGTTTAGTCACAGGAATTAGGAAATTAAAAATTCAATTTCGGTGGGAATCTGGATGGGAGTGCTATTTAAGAATTTATTCCCACAAATTCCTGGATAAAAATATAAAATCATTTGTTTAAAATGAACTGTTCAAAGCAACTATGCTGAAAAGATGAGGAAAAAACTTGATGTGAGAAGTGATATTTACATTTATCGAGTAAAGAAATAAAGAATTAATTATCCAAGGTGTAGTTATGTATTACTTCACTGAATTATTTGAAGCTTGTGACAAATATCTGTAAACGTAGTGATAACAATTTCTGTTTTCTGTTCTATTTTATTTCTATTTTTGCAAAATTTGCTTGGTGAAAATAATAATGGTTTTCTTTGAGATGTTCAATGTTGAAATCCAAATGTTCCCTAAAATATTTTTTTTAGTTCAAAGGGGCTTTGTTCCTGAAGGATTACTGTTTTTGTTTTGCAATTTTCTGTTGAATCACTATAAACAGCTGTGTCACTTTTCAAATTGTTGCCACCAAAAGTTATCGCCCTGTATTATATTTAAAGAAATTAAATAATGAAGAATCTGCATAAATGTATATATATTTCTCCAAATGTGATAAAACAACGGTACCTAGAGCCATCCAATTTTGAATAACATACGTTTCCACCCAAATATGCGCATCTGGAAGCCCAAATTTGGAATTTGTTTTATTATCTATTTCATATTTTATAAAACTTAAATGAATTTTTGAGGAACAAACTCAATGATTTAAAATTTAATATTGTTTTCATTTCTGTATATAATTATTGATTTTGTTTTATGCATAAATATATATGCTACTTTTCTGCCGAATTTTGTGTCAATCAGAGCAGTATTTGTTGATTTTTTTGCATTTTACATCTTCGTGCTTAACTTTTGGAAGTGAGTGCATTTTTATCAATTTTAGTTTTGATGTGAATGTTGAAAACATGATTTATCTTTCTAGGCAGCTGGTGCCAAAATTGGTTTCTGTTTTGTCCCTTCCCCCCTTTCAATATTCTCTGTGTTATTGAAAATATTATTTCTTATCATGATCAGAAGTTGATGAGACATTTCATGCAGCTGAATATTTCTGCAGAGGTGTGTTTTTTTTATTTTTTCCTTTAAAACCTTTTTTTAAGTGGTATGATTTCTTATCTGATACTTTTTAATTGACAGTTTTCACTAGAAAAAACTTATAGATTTACTGCAGTATTTTGCATATGGATGAAGATTGGTCACGGACACTTAACTGACACCAGTTAGCCGACATAGACACTTAGCTGACAGGACATTTAGCCGACACAGACACTTAGCTGACAGGACATTTAGCCGACACAGACAGTCAGCCGGCAGGACATTTAGCCGACAAGGACACTTAGCTGACAGGATATTTAGCCGACAATCAGTCTCGCTCTTCCCAATCTTTCAGATTCACTTCTTCACATTTCATTACTACTTTGCTCAAAGTGGTTTCGCTCCTCCCACCAATGAAATTTCCTTTCCTTTTCAGTTCCACATTGGAACTACTTATTTTTCTGAAATTCTATTTACATCCTCAGAATCCTATTTACACGTTAGGCATCATATATTTATCAATCTGGGTAAGGGCTCCGGCGCAGCGGGCTTCGCCGCCAAGCCCATGGACTGTGTTGTTGAAAAAGAAAAAGATGATAAAAATCTTACACCCACTACAGAGCCGGAGACTGAAACCAAGAATGAAAAATTCCCCTGATTTTCTGCCCAAGACCGGAGGTGAAATGGAGCAATCTAAGAGCCCTTTTTGCCAAACGGGTGCAAAGAATTAAGTAGGAGCCTGACTAAAGGTAAAATAACCTTAGTTTTCGACTCTTCACATCATAGAGATGAAGCCCTTGCTGTTCTAATGAAATACGAGGTGCAGTTTAGCACATTGCGACCAAAGAAAGATACTCCACCTAAATTAGTGATTTGTGTTTTGCCAGATAATTTGCCTGTGGATGACACCGAGGCGGAGCTAAACAAAGATGGATTTCCTGTTATCAGGATATCGCAGTTCACCAATAAAGTTGATGATGTTGATGTTGATGTTGAATTCTCTGGTTAAAGTCCGAGGACCATACATTGAGAAACGAACAACAAAAGTTTGGGAAAAGAAATGACATCACTATTTAGTGGAGTTAAAAAGATGATATATATAACATTTGTGGTTGGCTATTTCATTTGAATGTTAAACTGGAGTCAGCCTTTATTGTTGTTATAAACAAATGCTTTATAAAATGCATTAAGCATGGTAAATTGTTACATCTAGTCTGAATATACATAAATGCACATGAGGCTGGGTTAACCTTTAAGCAATATATGCATGTACTTAGGGAATCAGGGAAAGGGCTCACCACAAAAATGCCCTCAGGTACTCAGAAAAACGGGCACGAATATTTTTTCCATTACCATGCAGCTAAACCAAAACCGAGAAAGAGAAATAATAAAAAAGTAAAAAGAATAAAATTTATGAAAAATGAAACAAAAATTTATAAATTTTTAACGAATATTGAGAAAAGTTAATTATATAAGAAAAACATTAATATAACATATTATATTGAAAATTACACGCCACGACTTTCAAAACAGAGTACATAATATTATATACAAATTAATTAGGAAAAGAGAAATTCTATGTATATTTTTACAGTGTACTAAAATATGCACCATCCAATTCCGGTAAACCTTACTCAAAAGGCTTCAGCGCGACCTCAACACGATCCAAATCATTTAGTAGGCGCACTTGGAAAATAAGTTTCATATCAGCAACGTTTTCCATATATGAAGAGTGAAAAATGTAGTTTTCGTAGAAATGTGTTCAGTTCTGAATAAAACAAAACCTTAAAGAATATTTTACTTCTAAATCAAACATTATGCGACAGTTTAGTGTTATAAACATTAAGCTAAGTACAGGGTGGTCATAAAGAAACTTTGCCAACATCTGCACTTCTAGTGTCCGTTCCGATTAACTGATCGACATGAGATTGCAAATATAGTTATTTGGAGGTATGTGCTCGAGATTCTGGGAATGGCAACACAGGGGCACTCACAGTTACGGTTATAGTTACAGAAACTCAAAAATGTCAAATGGCAACGACAACTTTTTTTGGTCACAAAATGTTCAGTGCATGTGAAAACCTTAAATAGCATGCCAATATGTCCAAACACTGGCGTGTTATGCATATGCAAAAAAAAAGAGTTCTGAAAACTGGCCAATGAAACACGATCTGGGCACACGCAGAAAATTTGCATATGACAGAGACAAGACACTGCTGACTGATGACAACACATATCAAATAAAAGAATATCTTTGTTTAGATCACGCATTTTCAGTATGGGTGCCATCACAGGCAAGTATGCATTGCATCGGGAGACAGTGGATAATACCGCTGAACGCAACATGGCATGAGAAATGTTTGCAATCTCACGCAGTGTAGAATCCTTTGAATCCGACAAAGTTTGCGGACTGCATAGGTAAACTCTGGATATGAGATATCCCCAAAACTAGAAATCCATAGGCATCAGATTGGGAGATCGCGGAGGCCACGGAAAAGGATAATGGTGTGAAATGATGCGATCACCAAAATGCTGTTCCAGGACCCTTTAACAAACCTCACTATATGTGGAGGTGCACCATTTTGCATCCAAAGCTGTCATTGAGTGCATTCTGCTTATGCAATTCTGGTAATAGCGTTCATCCCATTTTCATAATACAGTTTTATCAATTCACCACAAACTTTCCCAGGAAAAGTAATTTCATCGCCATGTGTGAGTTCCTGAATGGTAACTTCGCGTTCCTGCCTGGCATTTTATCCATTTTTTACGCTGAATATCTAGCGACCAGCGTTCTGAGATTGGTATCTTGCCTTTGTTATATACAAATTTTCTGCGGGCTCCCAGATCGTGTTTCAATGGCCAGTTTTTAGAACTCTTTTTTTGGGTATGTGTTACCATGAAAGACCGAAATTGGAGAATGTCAGCATTCGCCAAATACGTCGGGGAAAGATCGAATATTGCATTACATTCTTGTACATTCGGACCCTCACCGGTGTATGTCGACAATCACAGATATGCTCTGGTGTAGGTCGAAAAGAGAGGCGACTGGCTGTTTCCCATAAATGCAGTTGTAAAAGTAAGGGCCTCTTGGACAATTCAAAGTCTCATAATAGTTTAAGTTGTTGCAATTAATCAGATTTGAATCACATAATGTAGTAAATTTTTATTACTATTATTTTATTTTCTCATTTAGAACGTACTGTATAATTAAGTAAGTTTTTTAACTTCTATTATTTTTCTTTCTCATTTTGAATGTATTGTGTGTGTTTTCGTGACTGAATTACGGAGAAGAAAATATCATATTCTCATATATTCAACATTCACCATTAGTACATGGTGAATGTCGACATTCACTGGTGTAAGTCAGAAATAAGAGTATTTGGAAAATATTTCGGACATACACCAAGCGACTATGTGAATGTTGACATTCACCGGTAAAAGTCGACATTCTCCAGATTTCGGTCTTTCATAGTAACATATGCATAACACGTCCGTTTTGGGCATATTGGTACCTTCCAACAGTATTTAAGATTTTGGCATTTGCGGAACATTTTGTGATCAGAAAAAGTTGGCATTGTCATTCGATATTTTCGAGTTTCTGTAACTATAACCGTAACCGTGAACGCCCCTGTGTTGCCATTCACAGACTCTCAAGCGCATACCTCTGAATAACTATATTTGGAATCTCATCTCGATCGGTTAACTGGAATGGACGCTAGAAGTGCAGATATTGATAAAGTTTGTTTATGACCTACCCGTATTTTAAGCGAGAGGCGTAATCAATAAAATGTTACAGAATCACACTTTTAATTTCCAACAAATTTGAAACCATTAGGAAGAGCCTGATTGGAAAATTAATATCATTAAGTAAACAAGAAAAATTATTAATAATATGAAAGTGTTGAAAAGAACCCAGTTGATTAAATGAAGAAGCTTTATGGACAATTTTTGCAGATCCCATATTAAAATGTAACTAAGTGACCGTCGTGACGTAAGTGACAAATTCTTTTTTTCCTTTCGAAAATTAAATCATATTCCCTGACGAGAAATTTCAACACTTTTTCAATTTGGCCAATATACACCAAACAGCACGATACATATCAAACAATGTTAAATTACACAAGAACTAAAAGCACATATGAGATCTTTAAGAATCGAAAAAGGAATGCTATTGATAGATGAAAAAAATAACTTATGGAGAATTTGAGAAATTTTGTAATTGATAGTAAGTTTGAATAATTATTGGGTACGTATTAGCTAAATGTCACTGTCGGCTTAGTGTCCTGTTGACTAAAGGTGACAGTTAAGTGTGCCGTAGCTAAATGTCCTGATGGCTAACTCTTTGTGTCAGTTAACTGTCCGTGTCAGCTAACTGTCTTGTCGGCTAACTATCCGTGTCAGATAAATGACCTGTCAGCTAAGTGTCCGTGTCGGCTAAATGTCCTGTCGGCTAACTGGCGTTGGTTAACTATCATGGGTATTATGTTTTAACTTGGTATTGTCAAAATCATCTCATCTGTTACAAATAACCCATGCATAAGTCCTTGTTTATTTATTTATTTATTTATTTATTTATTTTTGGTAACATGGCTTTCAACATCAGATTTATCCTTAAGTTTACTTATTGTGTAATATATTTTTCATTTTCATTTGAAGAAAATGATTGTCATGAAATGTGTATTAAATATTCCGAATGTATTTAAAATCATTGTTTTAAATTTTGCTAGTATTGTACATTTTGTGTGATTTTCTATAAGGAGTTAGAGCATTCATCTCATATAGCCCATGCATTGTAACAACAATCATTCTGAATCAGATATTCAAAAGCCCAGTATTCAGTGCAAGCAAAGGTATAACTCCTGGAATTTTGAAACATCCATAGCAGAGTTTCAAGTTTCTGAAATGTTAGATTATATTACATTGCAGTTACACTATTATATTACCAAGTATTTATAAACCATGCAAATTTTGCCATTGAACAGAGCATAATATTTTAATTTATTTTTCTTGAAGCCTCAGAGCACTATCATTTGGCAAAGCATAAAATTTTAAATTTAGTCAATTTGGTAGCTACTGAACAAACTGAGCTGTCAAAAAGTAGTTAGCATAGTTCTTGGTAATTTGCTGCTCAGTGTTGCACAGTTAGTTACTAATGCCTCTGACAGTCACCAGTATTCTTCAATTTAATTTTATTTAAATAATTTACTTAAATTTACACTACTGCTGTGCCTTAATGACCGTCTATGCATAGGGCACCTTTAAGTAATGGCCTTCCCTGTCATCCTCAGTTTAATTTAATAGTTTGTCTAATGTCCAAGCAATCATTTTTATAAACATTTTCAGCATTATTTTAATCATTCAAAGTTGTTTCTAAATTCATATGTTAAAAACAACTTTTAGCTGAATCTAAACCATTTGCCTCACCTGTTAGTTTTTTTTTCTTTTTATACGCAACTATTTTTTACTCTCATTTCCACAATTTTAGCATTTGAATTACATTATAATTCAACTCCAGCCATTTGGATCATTTATTCTTTTTTCAAGAGCTGTTTAAGTATAAAGTTCCTATCAATTTGTTTACCAATTTTCAATGTTTTCATTTTCCAACAGATAGGAAAGTATAGTGCCATTTTTCTTCCCTCCCCAGAACTGAAGTTATGTTTTTTGGTAGAAGACAACTAGTTAAGTGCATCTGGAAACATCTTCAGTTGCTGTGTATTTTCATATTTATAGAAATAATATTACTTAAAATTGATTCATTATTAATTCAAATATATATTAGCAAGCATTAGTGCAAGAAATTCCAATTACGATTAAATCTGTAGCCAATTCTAAGTTTTGCTGAATCTGAATCCTAAAAGATTCTCCATTCTCTCAAATCTTTCCATGTAAGAATAGCAGTAATAAGGGGGGAATTATAATATTAAGAGTTTCTTTAAAGCAAAATTTGATATTTACATTTAGTGGAATACAAATTTACGAATGCATTTTAAAAAAATAAATATTTATTTATCAAGAAGATTCAAATGAAATCTAGTAAGTGAAAAACATAATTAAAATTGCTGAATCTTGTGGTTACTTTTAACAATTTAATTTGAAAAAATGTATGTATTTGAATCATACTAGAGATTCTTTATTATTTTTCAAACTCTTTTTAAATCATAGAAACTGTAGAAGAGATTATTTCAATAATTAACCCAGATAAATATTAAGTATGAAATACCAGATTTTTACCAGAAGGATAAGAAAAATCAAATTTTTTTTTTTTTTAAGATTTTATAAAAACAGAGTGTGGCACTTATGTTGACATAAGATCGATACTGGTAATTCAGCTATCATTGAAATAGTAACAATTATGTTCTTTTTTAATGAATACCTCTATTGTATTTCATTAAAACTAAGCTTTCCATGTAAATCAAGTAATAATTTCTGTTAAAATACAGTACAAAGTCCAAAATCCAGACATTCAATATCTGGAATGATCTAATACCCAAACATTTAGACCAACTTCTTCTTTTTCTTTAAAGAAATTTTTTGTGAAAATGGTTAAAAAATTAGACTTTGACAGCAATGTACA
Organism: Stegodyphus mimosarum; assembly: GCA_000611955.2. Lineage (NCBI taxonomy): Eukaryota > Metazoa > Arthropoda > Arachnida > Araneae > Eresidae > Stegodyphus > Stegodyphus mimosarum. The sequence goes on from KK113492.1 coordinate 57,961, forward strand.
TTTTGCTAGTATTGTAATAATGTAGATTTTGACAGTATATGCATAATGCTTCATACATGAATTGTAGACATTTTTCCATAATAAAGAATGTGGAGGGTACCTGATTCTTATGAAACACCTACATGTTGAAAAAAAATGCAATCATTTATTAGCATAAAAATGTATGATTAATATTGACAGCTCTTTGGCCGTCATTTTGCTTGGCATATAACTCAAACTGAAATATACTTCTGAATGTGATCACTGATTTTACATCTACTGAATGAATTATATACCTGACGGCAGCCTGGCAAATTATTTTTTTATTTTTTATTGCTTTCAACATCACATGACTATCAATTCATGACAGCTTGAGACATTACCCATGCAGCAATGGCTAAAACATTTTTTTTAAAACTATTACTAATTGAATACCAAACAGCATGATAACCTTTTATGCTGGTGATATGCTTCGTGATGATTACAGACTTTGACCAACTGCATTACGAAATGTTTAGGGTGTTAGTGAAGAGAAATTAAACAGAAATTTCTTTCCATATGCAAAAAGTTGATTTGTTAATGATACAGTAGAGCTGTTTAATGTGATTGCAGTTAACATTATCATTATTGTTAATTGCTGAAAGCCAGTCCATTTATATACAAAAACATGGAAAATGCATCATTTATTATTGGTTTAGATTAGGGCTTCTGGCATTCTTTTCTTGCTGTTAGTATTTCTCACCAGCTCTGCTTGAAAGTTATATTTCAGTTTCAGCATTCTCGCTAGCAAATATTTTAAATACATGCCAGTAAAATATTCTGAGTCCAGCTTATTTTAGTCTGTTAAATGTATAATCTGGGACTATGTTATCAGTGTCTGATCTTGTCTCTTATATTAATTTAAATATCCGTGGTGGAAATTTTATCTGTATAATAAATTGAGCTTTTATGTTCAGTCTAAATCTAAATGGAAAGGTTGTTTAAACTTTCTTCAGTACTTTGTGAGTTGTTTAAGATGTACTGATAACTCACTATTTGTCAGTAAGGTCTGCAGGACTTTAACTTTAGAAAGCTTAGGAGTTAAAATCGTCAAAGAAGGTTGAAATAGAGTGTAGAAATTGCTAAATGACAAAGGCGAGTCTTCAAATAATGTATTAAAAGTCCTCTTAATAATGTGAATTGTTAGGAATTTAATACTTAAGCAGATACTGATAAAAAAAATCTCCGGTTGCAGCATTAATGACAGAAGATAACAGCCAATCACTTTCTGAAACAAATCCAAACACATTATGTAATAAACTTATTGTAGGGGATGATGATGAAATTGGAAAATTTCCTGCAAATACTGAGATAAGAGATGTTCTACAGTTAAAAAGATTAGGGATATAGCATTGATCAAATAATTTTGAGAAACATTATGAATATAAATTGTTCATAAATGAATTTTAACATAACATTTGCAGACAATCAACTATTAATGACTTTTTCTTAATTAAGGTATTATACAGGGTGTATCAGTACAGTGGTGACAAATTTTCAGGACAGATAGAGTACACCTAGACAATGGGAAATCATATACTATCTGTCTAAGAGAAGAATAGTTCCCGCCACAGTGGCAGGTGACGGTTGCTATAGCAACAGGGCTAGTATATTTCAAGTAGGGGCGAACCAAGGGTTGCCAGTTCATCTTAAAATGGGCCAGGGTGGCAAACTAAAAAGTAAATCTTCAAGACACTCCTACGGGAAATGGGTCAAGGCTCATTTCTATGGCAACAGACAGCTGCAGACTAACTGACAAGAACTTTTCTTATGATACACAGACTGTAGCAATGCATAGTCAGAAATGCTTTCCTAGCATGGTAGTGACAACACAAAACTTAAAAAGGAAGAACACAAATAGTGAGACAAATGTGTTTTATTATGTTTAGCACAGCAGAAACCTACAAAGAAGAACAAAAACAAATGATCATCATTAAAGAAGGTGTTCGAAATTACGACCCCAGACCATGATGCAGGCCTCACTTCTCTTGGGCATGGAAGATACATGATGCACAGTTCCTGCATTACGGTCTGGGTCGTAATTTCAAACGCCTTCTTTGATGATGATCGTTGTCTCTTTAGTTGCTTTTTCTTTGTTTTTGTTGTACTCCTAATAATAAACAGGGTTACCACGCTACCTGGAAAACCGAAAAAAAGTCAGAGAATTTGGAAATTGATAAAAAAATTCAGGGAATTTAAATACTTTTGTCAAAATCTAGAAAAGTCAGGGAATTGTGTACAGCGATCCGAAGCCCCCAAAAAGTGAGTTTTGCTCTGATGTTTGAAGCAATCGCTTTCTTGGCGAATTTTGTATTGCATGAGCGTCATTCGGGCAACTGGCATATAGTCAGTTTTTGCAGCTCTAATCAGATTGTCTTTTACAAAGGCAAAGCAAGTTTCCAGCAACCTCGAGAATCAAGAGACTCGCATACGCATGTGCAGTGCATTTTGAACTAAGGAAAATATGTATCAAAATTGTGCCAAGGCCATAGCATATACTAGGATTTTACCACAAAATCATTTAAACTTTTTTTTCTTTTTAATAAATGCCTTATTTGTCATTTTGCAGTAAAATAAAAGAACAGTAATCAGTCATCTAGGCTAACAATTTAATGTAATTATATTCGCCAAAATATCGTTAATTATTGTAATTCAATTTTTAATCATTTTAATGTTATCGTATCATTTAATGTTGCTTCTTCCCTCTAAATTTATTTACTATTAGTAAATAATACTTTCAAGTTTCCGGAAATTCTCTCTGGCATAATCCTGAAGCTAATTCTAGAAGCATGATGACATACCATCATAAAATTTAATGCGCATATTTTTTGCTTGTATATGCTGCTAAATAAATATAAAATACCTGACTTTATTTAAAAATACCATTAAATAAATTTCTTTCTTTCATTTAGCTGCAATAAAAGACTTTTTTTTAATCCAGATTTGGCATATTCTAATCTCACTCTTCAGTGGAGGCTATTATAACTCGTATTATAGTTATAATAGTAATGCTTTGGGGATTATATATTATATATATGGCAATTTTGTGTTTTTTAGTGGTACCATAATTAATTTAGCTCTTAGCATAGCCAACATTCTTTATGTGGATAGACTGGAATCTTCTTAAAATACACCTAGAAAAGTCAGGGAATTTCATTCTCCTGTTTAAGTGGCAACCCTGAGTAAACATGTTTTCTCCCCCCATTCGTGTCCTTTCTTGACTGTTGTGTCATCACTACAGTGCCAGGAAAACATTTCCGATTATGCATTCCTATGTGATTTACTAGGCGTACTCTTATCTCTCCTGAAAGTTTGTCACCACTGTACTGACACACCCTGTATAAAATTAAGTATTTACTTGTTCTTAGTTGTATTTATGTAAATTATTTAAATTCCATTGCTATTTTGAAGGATATTTTTCTCATTACTTAAAATGTTATCCAAATAGCCATGGACAAATGTGATCACATTAAGTGGCACGTGCTGTGTTCATAAGCCAAAAGATTACATTTGGTGGTGTTTGAATTGAGAGTAACTGATTTATCAGTCAGATAAGCCTCAAGTATAAGTGTGAATTTATTTATTTGGAACTCGAATATGCCTTAAGTGTATATGGGAAATAGACATAAGTATAATAAGTAACAAAATTAATAAAATTAAGGCTCAACTTCCTCAGTGCGTTGTAGAAGGAAGACAAAATTTAATGGAATGACACATCTTGAATCACCAGTCTGATGAAGCATCACCAATAATGTATAGCAGACGCTAGCTAAGCATTAAGCTATTTAAAATGAGATACTATAATTTCGAGGAATTTAAGTTTATGTTACAAATTGTACCGTTTCTCAACTTTCTAATTTGGTCCTTTATTTTTTACTGGTTGTTATTTTTACAGCAATCTAATGAAAACTGTAATTTGAATTTTTGATTATGTCAAAAAGAGTTTCTAATTCTGAAGCTGCAGTAAGATTTACAAAGAGAAAGCATGTTTTGATGCCTGTTAAGCAAAAAAAGTATGTAAAGGCATCTCCATCTCAAAATTATGTGTGTTGTATGACGTAAAAAAAAAAAAAGAAAAGAATAATTTTTTTGTGGATTCCAGTATCCCACTCACTATGAATAATAGAAAAATCATTCACTTTGCTCAAAGTGATGCTTGAATGAGTAAGACAGCATTGCAAGAGCATGCATGCCATTGATGGGTCCAATGCTAATAGCTCAAACCAGAATATTTCACTAGGAAATAGACTTTAAAACTGGGATGATGAAAAGTTATCTCCAGAACTTTTTACAGTGCTGATGAAACTGGTCTTTTCTGGCAATGTATATCCTAATATATCTTGGCAATCTCTGCAGAAAAAGGCTTCAAATGGTGTCAAAGATTCCAAAGCAAGACTAACAATTTTAGCATGTGCAAATGCTGCAGGAATACAATAGAAAAAAATATTCAACCTTGGAGATTTAAAGGATCAAAGATTTACCCCAATGTTCATCAATCAAATAAAAGAACATTAATGACACAGACATTAATGAATGATTGGTTTAAAAATCATTTCATACCCAAGGCTCGGCAACATTTGTAATTGGTTGGTTTACTGAATGATGCAAAAATTGTCCTGGTCATAGACAGCTTTTTGACTTTTGTTTAAATTTTAGTAAAAATAATATCTTCATATTATTGTTTCTTCCAAATTGTGCATTCATCATTTAGCCTATGAATACTGCATATGTTGAAATGCAAATATAAAAGGTCCGCTTTAAAAGCTATGCTAAATTTTCTGAACAGTAACAAGAAGGAATTCAAGAATTTTTTTTTCAGTACTTTAACATAAAATCTGCTATGTGGAGCATTGCAAGGTCATGGAAAAATGTGTCTGCAGCAGCTATTTTTAAAAAGTGGTCAACATAATTTTTAGCCAACTACCATATTTCCTGATAGTTATGATGATGATAGCTGTTTCATAGTTTTTCTATTAAAAAAAAAGACAGGTGGTGTAACAAAAGTTTTCCATTATAAAGGCAATACCACAGTCATCAGTCAACTAACAGACATCAAAATCTGTAATATGATTCTAAATCCAGAAAATATCACAACTCACAGTGAAAAAAACGATAGAGAAGTTTTTTACAATAAAAGTATTTCTATTGAAAATTTAGTGGAGATTCTCGACACGGTAATTACAGGATTTGAACAATAGAACTTTGTAATTGAACAAGAAATTATACATGTCTGTAAAACTGAAGAGTAAGTATTAGTTAAAAAAATTAAACAAGTTAAATTTAAAGACATGTTTAATAAAGAAAATAAATAAGTAGTGAGGGTTTTTTTTTTTTTTTTGTTGTTGTTGTAAATTTTGATTTAAGATTATATATGTGCCTCGTTAGTTCATAAACAACTGTTTCAGATTTTTAATTTTATAATTCTACATGTCATCTAACTAGATTTAAACTGATGATCTAATCCAAAAAATTTGGAAATCCACTATTGTTGAAGTCCTAATCTGTCCAGATCTCAGACTTTGTACTGTACTTAACAGTTTTTTTGGATAGGAAGATTCAAGTACTTGAAACATGGATTTTTCTTTCTTTCTTTTCCCAAAAACTGTGGGATTTGAGGATTTAAATATACTAACTCTAATTACAAGCAACATTACAGAGACAGGTACAAAAGCATAGGAGTTAGTAGTAAGACGAAAATAGATTGAATTTATAAATTTTAAGCACTGTTACAAAGACAAGAATATAATTGTTTGACTTAGCAATGAAATCTCAAATTTACTAGTTACTATTATGGGATGTGACAGGTTGCTTCAGTTAATGATAGACTCTCACTGAACAGTTAAATTTTAAACAAATACATAAGTCTTATTTATTGGTATACAATAAAAGTTAATTTTTGTAAGCTAATGAAAATTATTGAGTTAAATATTTATTCATTTTTTAATTCAGTAATATGGCATCTCATATCAGTCATACTTGTCATTTGGCAAACATGTAACTTTCAAACATAAGTAACAAAATCTAATTATGTATTGTAATTTATACATACTGTTGTTCTTTATTTATTTTGTAAACCATTGCTTAGCATTAAGATTTTTTTTTCTTTCTCTCCTTTAAAAATATACTAAATAGTTATGATGAGCACTGAATTTAAAATACATTTTTAGTTTAATAAATATATATTATGTATTTATTTATGCAAATAGAAAGTAATTCTTTCTTTACTTTCTTCTTCTCAAAGCAATAACAATTTTCAGAAATTTCAATTTTTTTATGGCTTCCATAAATAAAAATTAATTTATTATTTTACTGTAGCTGTAATACAAATAAATCATGAGGTTAAACAATGAAAAATAATTTCATTGTTTGATATTGTCAAAATTAATGAGTTTTGCATTTTATTTAACAAATAAAAATTTTTTATTATTTTTTAATTGTATAATTTTTGCTGGAGTAAAATAGGATTAAATAAAGCGAAATTCCCACTTTTGCAGTGAAATAAACATATGTTTAGTATACAGAAATAAATTAACAAATTACTGTAATTTTTCAGCTTGATTGCAGTTAATCTTGGTACTTTAAATTCTACTGTATTTAGAAAACATTAAAAAAATTAAAATATGTTACATATATAAACACATGCATTTATTTTACAGATATATGGATGGAATCTCCTACAGACATCATTTTCGGAAGTATTTAATAAAAGGCAGTGGCTTAAATTATGGGACAATATATTTTCTAATCGTATAGGATTTCTTATGTATTGCGCCGCTGCTTTTAATATTGTCATGCGAGATGTGTTGCTGCGTTGTAAAACTCTGGAACAATTTAAGGTTAGTAAAATCATTCTGACTAGCAATATAGTTTTCTTTCTTTAGAGAATCTAAATCCAATTAAATGGATTATTGATAGAATTGTTACTCTACTGAGTTAATTTTTTTGCATTCAAGGAAAATCTTCCCCCCACCCTTCTTCTTGGTTATTGCCTAGTAAATGCTATTCATTTTGTGTGAATATTTTTTAATTCATGTTTATTGTTGGCACCCGCCGTTGATTCCCCTGGCGCATGCGCATAATAAGCAAGCTCTCTGCTGCGTAATATTTTTTTTCCAGAAAGAGTTAGCCAAAGTCTGTGGTGAGTATCGGATGCACGCGAGAAGCGCTAAGTACTGCGTAATTCATGTATCTTACTTATGTTTCTACGTCTTCAAAGCATAAATAAATGTTTGTCCTGTAGATGGAAGTCGTCATTTTTATTCTACATTGGTTATGGGCCCAGGCATTGCATAACTGCGCAATACAACCGTCTGTGTAAAATTCTTTCGGCAAGCTAAGCTGAGTCGACTGAAATCGAAAATGACGACCACAAATACAGTTTCAATTGAAAAGCTGAAAAAGGACAATTTTGACACGTGGAAATTGCAAGTGGAAGCAATACTGATTAAAAATGATCATTGGGACTATGTAACTGGGAAAATTACGAAACCAGAAACTGGTGATGAAGGTTATGCTAAATGGAAATCTACTGACCAAAAAGCAAGAAGCGGATATAATCTTATCAATTCACCCAGTGAACTTACACAAAGTAAAAAACTGTGTAACATCCCATGAACTATGGAGTAAATTGCACTCTATTTACGAATCGAAAGGGCCAGCTAGAAAGGCCACAATTCTAAAAAAATTGCTTTTTACAAAAATGACCGATACTAAAGAAATGACTGATCACCTAAATAATTTTTTCATTCTCGTGGACAAGCTAAAAGAGATGGAAATCGACATTGCGGATGATTTCCTAACAATATTGCTTTTATATAGCATACCGGACTCTTATGAAAGCTTTCGAATTGCCATTGAATCTCGTGATGAACTGCCTGCTCCAGACATGTTGAAAATTAAACTGCTGGAAGAAGCTAACGCCCGCAAAAATAAAAATTCATCGTATTGTGAATCACAACAAGCATTCTATTCAAAAGATCGGAAGTATAATCAACGACCGGTTCCTAATTCTAAAGAATTTTTTGTCTAGATAGTGGTGCAACATCACATATGTGTAACAGCAAAGAACTTTTCCAAGAAATTCACGAGGTAGGTGATATTTATGTTAAATTAGCTGCTAATAAAATAGTTAAAGCTATCGGGAAAGGAACTGTTAAATTTAAAGTTCGCATAGGTTCTAAAACCGAAAGTATCAAACTCGAAAATGTATTGTGTGTGCATGATTTGAAAAATAATTTAATCTCTGTATCTGAAGTAACTGCAAATAATTATTCAGTAATTTTCAAAGAAAAATGTGCTAGAATAATTAATGCTAATAATGAAACAGTAATTTCAACTAAACGCGAAAATGATCTTTATTATGTCATGCCAATATTCGAATCTCTATCAATTGCTAAAGAAATAGATCAATGGCATACAAGATTTGGCCATTTAAATGAAAATGATCTTAAAAAACTTCTATTAAATAACATGGTTAGAGGTCTTTCTTTTTCTCAAAATGATTCTCTTTCTACCTGTAAGGTATGCATTCAGGGTAAACAAACCGCAACCCCCCTTCCCAAAGAATCTGAATATAGAAGTACTGAGTTGTTAAATCTAATTCATTCTGATTTGTGTGGTCCCATGAGAGTCGAATCAATAGGCGGATCATTTTATTTCGCAACATTTATCGATGACAAATCTCGATACGTTCATGTTTATTTTCTGAAATCTAAGGAACAAGTTAAAGAAGCTTTTATAAATTTCAAAGCATCTTTTGAAAATAAACTTAACTCCAAAATCAAAATTCTCCGAACGGATAACGGGCTAGAATACTTAGGGAAAGACTTTAATAAATTTCTTAATGACGCGGGAATAAAACACGAAAAGAGCACTCCTTACACACCAGCCCAAAATGGAGTCGCCGAAAGATTAAATCGCACTTTAGTTTCAATGGCGCGATGTTTATTATTACAGTCCAATCTGCCTCATAAATTCTGGGCCGAAGCCGTCAATACGGCTGCTTACATTCGAAATCGCTGTCCTACGCGAGGTTTGAAAGGTCAAACAAAAACACCTTATGAAGTGATGTTTGGCAGAGTGCCAGCTGTCTCTCACTTCAGAACCTTTGGCCAAAAAGCATTTCCATTAAATAAAAGGCCAGGAATAGGCAAATTTGATATTCGGTCTAAAGAATGTATTTTTATAGGCTATTCTGATGAATCAAAAGCGTATAGACTCTGGGATCCTGAGGCACGTAAGGTGATAATAAGCAGAGACGTAAAATTTGTTAATGGGTTTGAAAACTGCTCTAGTTATGACTCAGAACAAGAAATATATCTGCCTTTCGCTCCGGAAAAGAAAATTATAAACAAACTATGCCGTGATAAATCATCACCTCTGAACGGCAAGGTGTCGCCAACTGATTCTGAATCTGAAAATGAAAGCGAAAGTGATTTAGAAAGTGAATCAGTGTCTCCTATCCTGATTAAAAGGGGGCCTGGTCGACCCAAGAAAATAAAAACAGGTTTGCCCGGAAGGCCTAAAAAGGAATATCAGTATACAGTTGTAAATAAAAATGAACAAATTCAAAATGTTGTTGAGGAAAGCATTAATCCTACGGTACAAGAGGCATTAAATGGACCATATGCTGAAAATTGGCGTAATGCTATGCTATCAGAATATAATTCCCTTGTTCAAGAAAACGCTTGGAAATTGGTTTGGTAAATCGACCTGAAAATAAGAAAGTTATTGGTAGTAGATGAGTTCTTAAATTAAAATACAATCACGACGGCACTATCGAAAAATACAAAGCTAGGCTAGTTGCTAAAGCGTGTGCCCAAACCCCTGGTATTGATTTCACTGAAAACTTTTCCCCTGTTGCTAGATTAAGTTCCATAAGAACAGTTTTAGCCTACGCTGTAGAACACAGTTTGAAAGGTTACCAATTAGATTTTGTAATGGCCTATGTAAATGGAAATTTAGATGAAGAAATCTATATGGAAATCCCCGAAGGTTTTCGCGATGAAACTAATTCAGATAAAGTGTGTCTTTTAAAGCGATCGTTATACGGTCTTAAGCAGTCGGGACGTCAGTGGTACAAAAAGTTAGATGAAAAATTAAAATCCATGAAATTTAAATCTCTTAATTCAGATAATTGTGTTTATATTAAAAAGTCGTCTAGCAGTGAAACAATTATAATTGTATATGTAGACGATCTTATCGTTTTTACCGATTCTAAGCAAACGTATGAAAGAATTCGCGATAGTTTAGCTTCTGCTTTTAAAGTGAAAGACTTAGGAAAATTACATTATTGTTTAGGCATAGAATTTTTCCAAAATGAGAATTCAATTAAAATTTCTCAAAAGAAATACATTGACGATATTTTAAATCGGTACAATATGCAAAATGCTAAATCCGTAGCTTCACCTATAGATCACTGCAAAAAATTATCAAAGGAGATGAGTCCAAAAAACGAAAACGAAATCGCTGACATGAAAAATGTTCCATTCAGAAATCTGATAGGATCACTTATGTACCTTTCAGTAGCTACTAGGCCAGATATCACATACGCCGTGAATTTCTTAAGTCAATTTAACAACAACCCAGGAAAAGAACATTGGCATGCTGCGAAAAGAATACTTCGATACCTAAAGGGGACCCAAGATCAAGGACTAATTTATACAAAAACAGGAAAACCACTCATCGCCTTTGTGGATGCAGATTGGGCATCAGATGTCAATGATCGAAAATCTCACACAGGTTTTGTATGTATACTAAGTGGTTCTGCCATAACCTGGGAATCACGAAAACAACATAGTGTAGCTCTATCTTCAACGGAGGCGGAATATATGGCTCTGTCTGAAGCCGCCAAAGAAACCGTCTATCTGCGCCGTTTCCTGAAAGAGCTGGGTTACAGCATAGAAAGTGCAACAACAATATACTGCGACAATCAAGGAGCTCAGAAAATTACAAAGAACTCAGTGTTTCACTCATGTACAAAGCACATAGACATTTGCCATCATTTTGTGCGTGAAGTAAATGAACGCGGCAAACTGGATGTGCAGTACATACCTACCAGTGAAATGGGAGCTGATATGTTAACCAAACCCCTGACACCTGTTAAACATTAGAACTGCTGTACAATTATAGGACTGAATACTGTCTAATATGTATTTTGTTTTACTTTCAGGAACAGGAGAATCAACGTCGAAAGGGGGTATGTTGGCACCCGCCGTTGATTCCCCTGGCGCATGCGCATAATAAGCAAGCTCTCTGCTGCGTAATATTTTTTTCCAGAAAGAGTTAGCCAAAGTCTGTGGTGAGTATCGGATGCACGCGAGAAGCACTAAGTACTGCGTAATTCATGTATCTTACTTATGTTTCTACGTCTTCAAAGCATAAATAAATGTTTGTCCTGTAGATGGAAGTCGTCATTTTTATTCTACATTTATCAGCACTGTATTTTATTTTTTTAATAAAGTAGATCTGAGGAGCTTCTGCCAAAGTGGTTAAAATCACTGGTTGTAACCAGTTAAAACCAATATAAAGTGGCAGTAATTAACAGATTCTCATGAAATAACTGAAACTTATTAAGCAGTAGAGAGAAGTGTATTTTAAAATTAAACAAGTTCAGCCATAGCATTTGTAATATTTATTCAAAGATAATATAGCATCACATTTTAGAAAGTAGTTCATAGTAGAAGGCCAATTTCACTGTTGTTTCAAAGTTCAAAGTAATTCTTAATTTATTAACACCTTGACATACAAATAAAATATGCATCCAAAGAATACCATTTAATTTGGACACTCATGTGCAAGCTTAGAAACAGAAGGTTTTATTTTCAAATTTACATTTCTATATAACAATAATAATATACTGTGCTGCGTTCGCCGAAGACAGCTTTTGATGTCTCGGAGATGTCAAAGTCTACAATGGCACATGAAATCAATGATATCTCCTGGACATCATTATATGCCAAGGGGTTAAGAATAAATGAAAAGCTGGAGAATGTTCTTTGAATCCTTTGTGAGTGTGGGAAAATATCATCATTAGGAAAGTAAGGATAATTAAATTTCTTTTAGGTTATTTTAAATTAGACCACCATATAGAAGCAGGGCTTCGAACCGTAATTTTTTTTTGTTCCGGTTTTCGTTCCGGTTCAACTAAAAAATTAATATCGGTTCAGTTCCGGTTTTCGCTCCGCCAAAAATAACGGTTTTCGGTTCAGTTCCGGTTTTCGCTCCGCCAAAAATAACTGTTTTCGTTTCAGTTCCAAATGAATAATTTCATTTTATGTATATTCTTATTTGTACTAAAAATATAATTCTATCATAAACAAAAAATGTAATTCTATCAAAATTTAGAAGATTTTATTCTTTTTTTAATTGGTACACTATGTGAATTGATACAAACAGCAGGTACGATAAGAGCGGTGAGCAGAGGACGGCGAGCATTGGCATTGTTATCCATTATCAAAATCGCATTTGACAACTAGGTTCATGATTACCCACATTCGTCGTTTGACTCTCACATCGTGCACTTGGCCTTGCAATAATTATGTAAAAAATATATTATTTATTTAACATATGAAAATTGCCTCTAATTATTAATATATCTTCTAACGTGGTTTCACTGAGATTACTTCTGTTGTCTCGGAGAATAAATTTCAAACCTGAAAACGCTCTTTCAACACTAACTTGTGTAGCTGGAGCTGCCAAAACCACCATTGCAATCTTATACAAGTGCGGATATGTAATTTTATTCTCTTCCCAGAAATCTAAAATATTATGCTTTATATCAAGCCTTCGTACATTGTCAAAATTATTTAAAATGAATTCAATGTCAATCTCGGTAGAAATAGAGGTTCTATGTGTTTTTATTATTGCCAATTCTTTACTTTTTAAAAAAGTCTCTAAATCGTCTTCATTTTCATCGCTTTCAGTAGAAGATTTTGTTTCCTCGTTTACTATTGAAATGGACTTTTCAAAAAATTGTAATTTGTTCCAAATATTCTTTAAATGTTGCACAGCCTGTACCTTTTGTGACGTGGAAAGCAAAATTTGATAACGCGGGTCCAAATAAACTGCTCCTACTAAACTATCAATTTCTATTAACAATGCTTCCCTGTCAGATAACTGATTATATAAAATATCTGCAAAGAAATTTTTAAAATTTCGTAACTTTATTTTGCAATGTGTCCAAATTCCGTAAAAATCGCTTAAAGTTAATTCTTCACTTTGTAGTTTCAAAGTTGCTTCCGTTAGGGGTTGTAGGGTATCAACAATTAATTTTAATTTCACCCATTTACTGTCTGCAAAATAGTAATCTAAATTATGTTCCGCTAAAGATGAGCTAAAATCTTTGCATTCCAATAAAGATTTTAACATATTATATGTACTATTCCATCTAGTTGGACAATCCAAAATTGGTCTTTTAGTATTAACGTCTTTAAATTTTAACATAAGAGATGGAATGCGCAGCTTTTTCACCAACCCCCTAGCATCAGAAATAAATTCATTGAAATCGGCGTTTTTTATAGAGTCTTTAATTGCTAGTTGCAATGTATGTGCAGCACATCTTATTCCGATTAGTTTATTAAAAGAAAAGTTGTGATCAAAAAATACTCCATCTTCAAAGTGATCCCTAGTTTCGAAATTTTCATTTTCCATTTCGATAACTTCGTCTTCAATTTCGGATCCTAATAAGTTGACAAATGAAATCATATTAGCTCCATTGTCCGTAGTAATTGAATAAATTTGCTGAATATCGATATTATATTTTTCTAGTACTTTTTCAACCATATTTTTAATATAAATTCCAGTATGTTTATCTTTCAACTCTGTCATTCCCAAAGTAAACAAATTTATTCTTCCGCCTATTATCAACTGAGCATTGATTCCCAAAATTGATCTATTTAATCTGGTAGCTATGTCAATTTTTAAGGAAATTACTTTTTTTTCGAGTGCTGTACTTATTTCAGAGACAATTTTAACAGCTGTCTCTGGTATTAATAATTTAATATTTTCAGAATTTACTGAAAAATGATTACCTATTGCATTAACAATTGGGTTCAAAATCTTTTTGAATCCTGAATATTCTAACATTTCAAATGAACAGCCATTAACAGTAATAAGTTCAATACATGCTTTAAGGACTATTTCCTTGTTTAATTTTACTTTCAAAAATTCTGATTTTACGTATTTATCCAAAGTTTCTTGTGAACCGCTGGATCCGCTGGTACTTGGAGTAGCTTCATCTCTTATGTTCAACTTAATTTTCTTTTTTTGCTGTACAGTTTTAAATTCATTACTATGATGTCTTTTTAAATGTCGTTCTAAATTGGCAGCATGATTTCCAATCATAGAAGTGTCGCATATATTACAAATACTCTTATTCTCTGTTTTGTGATATGTGAAAAAATCCCTGCTAGTATTTGTCTTATTTCTCCCCATTCTAAAAACGAAAAGGAAAAAAAAATAAATAGATCAAATAAATTTTTAAAAATATACAGTTATTAAATTATAGCTATAGAATAGGGTCTGCCCCTCAAATATAAATTAAGTAATAATTAGTGCTGTACCGAGTACTCGGTCATTTACTACTCGGCCGAGTACCCAGTAATTGGTTTTAAAAAGTTCCACTGATATGCTCATGAAGAATTTTGCATTTATTGAAATGAAAACATGAATTTTGAGTATATAATCATAAATTCTATTTCAATTTGAAATGTAACTAAATATTCACCCTAAAGACAATATCGAACAAATCATAGACAAATTTTAAAATATAGTCTGAGAAAATGTACTATTAGTATACAGAACAAATAGATTTTAAAAATCAATACACTGATACTTACGTTATCAGTAATTCAACATCAGAAGACAGAGCCGTATGAGGACCTGGCGAAAAAGGTGGCCGTCAGGGGCGCAACTGAGTTTGGAGCGCAAAACAAAAGAATAGAGAGCCGGTTGAGAGTTACACTCTATTTTTTATTTATTCTTTACTTGACTAAATACTTCTAGTTGACCATTGTAGTTAGTCTCCAGGAATTAATACCGACTGTCACTAGCCTTTTTACGTCTCCTGACCAATTAGACAAAGACACGTATTAGTACGCGTACATCACATACTTCCTGCTGAGCAGCTGGTTTGTCTATCTAAACAGTCTATACAAACATCCGTGGATGATCGCATGCTGAGATGTGAAAAATAAAATATAACTCGATATTTTTCTTAAAAAATCATCTATACTTCTAGTTTAATCAACTGAATTAAATATGTCTTCTACAAGTAGTTTCATGCGAAACTGAAACAGAAAAATACTAGTGAATATCAAAATAGGAAATCGAGAAGCAGTATACATGTAATGATAATTATAAAGTTGACGTTAAATTAGAAAATATTGATAAGTTGGTAACAGTAACAAAATGACTGAAAGATATATCGAACCGAAATAAACCGATATTTTTTTTCGGTTCAGTTCCGGTTTTCGTTCCGACCAAAATAACGGTTTTTTCCGGTTTTTGGTTCAGTTCCGGTTCGAAGCCCTGTATAGAAGTTAGATCATTTTGTGACTTTATTAGAGAAAAGAACTGATTTTACATGAAAAGCTTTGGTGTAAGGCATAAAATTTGGATTTATGTCATGATGTAATATCCTTGTACTTTCTTCCTTCTCATTTTGATAATTTAGATTTTTTGTACTATAACAGAATCACACAAGCAAGCATTTTATGTTGAGGTACTGCATGATCAAAAACTATTTTTTATTTGTTTTTCAGATGATTCTTCAATATTATCCTCAGCCATTAGTGTTATCTAAATTTCACTAACATAACAAAACTGTTAATTTTTGATCACATCTTGTGTAAGGGCTAGGCAAAACTTCTGTGATTACTGGCTTGATGTTAACAACTGTAACAAGAATTTTACTCCTTATATAATCATAACAATATTTATCACTACTTTGTCATCAGTATCATCATCATTTTTAAAATATCTATGGACAGTTTCTTATGAATGATTCCAAGCTATCTGTCAGACTATTTTACCTTATATTTTGGGATTGTTGTGGCTTCATGTCGTCAGTCTCTTTTGCATCGATAGAGGCCATAATCTATTTCATTCAAAACATCTGATATGCCCATATATATATGTACTTTTGTTGGAATGGATTTCCTTCCCCCAAGACAAGTAGAATGCTATAGCTTTAAGAATAAGTTACTTAAGTAAAGTGACAGCTTCTGTCTTGGATGCTTTCACCACTATGTGCAGTTTCCCCTTTGGACAAGATTGCAACTAAACATCAATAGCTGGACATCAATAGCTAAACATTGACAGTAAACAAAGGAACAGGTATGAAAATAACAGAACTACTTTTAGTCACTTAAAATGAATGATTGGCATGTCATTTAACAACTCTCGAAAGCAATGAGGAATGCAGTAATGTGATGGGGAAAAGCACTAGGTAGGGAATGATTCAGGTGACCTGCTGATGTCTGAATAGTTGGGCATTTTGAGTGACTTCGATGCGAAAGAGTTAAACGAAGTATTTTATCTATGATGATTATTTAACAGACAACACTTTCTTCATAAGATTATGACACTAAACAAAACTTCATAAATCTCCCTTCTCAATTACACTGATTACCTGTCATTAATAATAGCTTTTTTTCTTCTGCTATTACTACTGTCATGGCTATTTGCAGTTTTGTTCTCATAGATTTAAAGAAAATACATTCAATACTGGCATGAATAGTTTTGTTATCAATGGGATCCCATTTATGTTAATTCAAACATCTTGAATACTTACAACTGTTTTACACTAGTTTTTCTTTTCAATATCTAATTTGATTCTAATGTGCCCTTTGTCTACCATTACGAACTTTAATCATTTGGCTCAGTATTTCTGATTATGAAGATTATCGAACCATTTGTTTTCTCTTGGGCAATATATAACCTAGTCTTAGTATATTGATCATACTTGTAAAGAATGGATGCTTGCTGTCAGAAAAAGGAATATTACAACTGTAAAATAAGTATGCTCTGTTACCAGATCAAAGATTTTATTTGTGCTTTTATTTTTATTGATAAAGTTGTAGAGACAGGTATTTATTTAGAAGCAGGAGAGATGAAATATGAGCAATGCCCTCGCTGAGACTCGAACCATGGACCTCTCGAATACTCGTCAAGTGTGCTGACCACTACACCACAAAGGCATGCCAAGAAGGCAGGAGAAATACCTTATAAAGTGTTTCATACTGGCGTGATATAATAATGGTCTGTCTGTCTTAAGGTTCTTTTCTCAATCCTGCTGTAATTTCTTTGCAGCTGAAGCTGATTATTAGTAAATGTTAAGATACTTTTATAATTTCCATGTCAGAAAGTATACTTACATACTACTTATTTTTACTACTGAAGACAAAGTGGCACTTTTCCTGATACTCTTCTTGAAGGTTTAACTCTGATGATATTTTTTAAACTAGCATACTTTGCTATAATCTTCTTATTAAATGCCTTTAACACATAAAACCTTCAAATCCATTCTATTAATCTCTAGAAGTAGGCATATTAGTATTCACAATGCCATTACATTTACATTCAAACTTCTTTAAAATAAATTGAAAATTAAAAAAAAAATTGAACGTGAAACTACTACTTAAATTTGCAAGATAACATGTAATTTCTGACTCGTTCATAAGTCATTAGCTTCAGTGTCTTAGCTTAAATCAGAGTTCCCATACTATCTGGAAAACTGGAAAAAGTCAGGGAATTCGAAAATTGACCAAAAAATTCAGGGAATTTTAAATATTTTAGTCAAAATCTGGAAAAGGCAGGGAATTTCATATAGCGACTCCCCCCCAAAAAAGTTAGTTTTGCGGCGACGTTGGAAGCGATTACTTTTTTTTGGCACGCATGAGCATCGTTTGAGCAACTGGCATAGAGCCAATTCTCGTAGCTCCAATCAGATCGTCTTTTAGAAAGGCAAAGCAACTTTGGTTTCCAGTAACCTTGAGAATCAAGAGACTCGCATGCGCATGTATAGTGCATGCTGAACTAAACAAAATACATATTCTTGTATAAAACAAAATCGGTTTAATCCACAAATAGGGTACCATAGAGGTTAGAATAGTGACTGTGTATTGTATGTAATGTCACATTATGCATTCGGTACACATGGGATTTAGCGGCATTATGATGAGCAGTGAACGGATCATTTTGGTTTTGGCGGCAATTTTCGATATCGTGCCAAGGCCGTAGCTTATACTAGGATTTTATTGTAAAATCTTTTAAACATTTTTTTTCTTTTTAATAAATGCCTTATTTGTCATTTTGCAGTAAAATAAAAAAATAATAATCAGTCATCTAGGCTAACCATTTAATATAACTATATTCGCCAAAATATCATTGATTATTGTAATTCAGTTTTTAATTATTTTAATGTTATTCATATCATTTAATGTTGCTTCTTCCCTCTAAATTTATTTATTATTAGTAAATAATAAATGTTGCTTCCCTCTAAATTTATTTATTATTAGTAAATAATACTTTCAAATTTCAGGAAATTTTCTCTGGCATAATCCTGAAACTAATTCTAGCAGTATGATGACATAACATCACGAAACTTAATGCACATATTTTTTGCTTATGTATGCTGCTAAGTAAATATGAAATACCTGAATTTGTTTAAAAATAGCATTAAATAGATTTCTTTTTGTTTAGCTGCAAAATGTCTTCAAAAAAGACGTTCTTTAATCTACATTGGGCAGATTCTAATCTCAATCTTCAGTAGAGAAAACAAATCCTACTATACTTATACTAGTAATGCTTTGCCAAACTACATATGATCATATATATATATATATATATATAATGGTCATATGTAGTTCGACAATTTTTGTGTTTTCAAGTAGTACTATAATTAGTTTACCTCTTAGCACAGCCAAAATGCGTTACGTGTATAGACTGGAATTTTCCTAAAGCACACCTGGAAAAAGTCAGGGAATTTCATTCTCATGTTTGAGTGGCAACCCTGTTAAATGACTGATGAACTTAGGACTGGTCAATAAGATTAATTAACAATTATTTTTATTAGTTTATTTATTTATAATTTTTATTTCTTTGTTTAGTCAATAAAGCATGCAAAGGCTGCCTGATTAAGGAAAGGGATATGTTCTGTTTTTTATTATAAATTAATTTAAGCAGATATTTTTGAAGTATGGTGATATAAAAGCAATAATTAATTACTTTTGTAATTAATATATATTATAATATAACTTTCTGTGTATTAATACAGTGAATTAATAAATCTTATTACTCAATAAAATATTTTAAGTATTTTTATTAGTTTCTTGCTTTTTTTT
>KK113492.1:81093-148738 GCA_000611955.2 Stegodyphus mimosarum
AAAAAAATACAAAATATTATTATTTTTCCAAAATTCTTTTTTTAAAAGGAGTCGAAAGGTTTAAAGTTCAACGTGTCCAAAAATCAAAGGAAAATAAACAGCACATTTTTTAAAATAAGTTTTTTTAAAAAAAATTCCACTGAAAAGGTGTTAAGCCCACCTTCCTAAATAAATTCGTATTTAATCGATTTATTGAAATACGAAATTTATTTTAAGTTCGTAAAATAGCTAAGTGTCTACACTTCACGACGATGAAAAAATGAAATGTATAGAGTGAAATCTCGCTTTCCTGTAGCCCATTATGTCTCAAAATGACGCGATTTGGTCACAAAACATAAAATAAAAAAAATCGCTTCGAGGTGCACTGGCTCTTGTGTAGATACACCTATGTACCAAATTTCGTGGCCCTGGGTCTATTAGCTTACTCGCAACACAAAGGAAAGACACACACACAGACTCTTTGTTTTATTATATGTAGAGATAAGTTTATTTCTTTTTTCGGTTTTTGATCTCAAATTTACCAGGAGAACGAAACACGTTTTCGAAGCATATTAATCAACTTTTATTAAGCTTTAATTCATTTTCCCCTGATGAGTTCTGAATTAAAGTTTCAATTAAAGGGAGATTAATTTTTATATTTTTATTCTCTTGTATATATTTTCCCTTTTTGCATTCTTAGTTTTCGAGTTTGTACTATTATGATCATTTTTATTTTGAAATGTTTTGATTTTATGTTTAACCCCTTTACAAGCATGCAATTATTTATATTGTTGAGGAATCGCTTTGCTTTGACTCCAATTTACTTTTAACTTTAGATGTTTTAAGTTTATATATATAAGTTCTACTTTTTCTCACATTTTGAAAAAATTATTTATTAATATTTGGGATTGCATGGAGCGGAGTATTTCCAAAGTTAAAAGATCCGAGCAAAAGCCACAATACATGGCTTTGAAAATTGATAAACAATGGCGATATAATGTGAAAAATTTAAATAAGAGATTTAAGATTTTGTGTATTATGTCAGTTATATGTATTCATTTATTATCTAACTAATTAGTTCTATTCATCTCCGCCAACTTGCATGTTCAGGGAGATTTCATAACAATCAAAATATGTTGCCTTTTATGACTGAAATGTGTTTTCTTTTGAAATGGTACACAATTTTAAATGTAGGCTTTTGATATTCAAGTTGATAACACATAAGATGATCGTTTTTGTAATTTTAAAGCAGAAATTTTTTTCATTGATTTGGCTTTTCTAATGTGAATTCTGTTTTTTATATGTTCAACTATCTGGACTTTTCATGCATCCTGAATTTTGCATTTCCCAAGCTTTCCAAATAGTTGAACCTTTACTGTATATATATATATATATATATATATATATATACATACACACAGTAAAAGTTCAGGTTATGGTAGGTTTACTAGTTAAGAACTGATGTTTGAAAATTAAAGTTGAAAAACATTTAATTCTTGCATTTAAAAATGAGCTGTTTAAAACAGCAGTGATGAACGACAAGGAGAAAAAATACTTATCATATTATTTCATCATAAAATATTGCTTCATGGAGAATTATGCTCTTATTTTGTAAAAAGCTTAGTTATTCAACATGTAGATCTGCATTTATTCTATGGATCGCTTGTTCACAAAGCTTGCTGTAAGTATTTGCTGTTAAGTGGCATTATTTTCTATTTTCCAGAACATCAATTAGCAAGTTAAAATCAATAAGCTGTTCAAAGACATTTCTTTCAAGCTGTTTAACAAGAGCAAAGTGTTGTAATTTAAAATAAAATATATTATGCAATAAAATAAGGTTGTCATCAAATTAAATAAAGGGATGGAATATTGTTTCATAAAATACAATATTTTACTGTTAAATAAAAATTACCATGCAAGTTTGGTAATTATGGGATATTATACTGAACAGTTTATAAAATTCATATGCCAATACATGAATCTTCAACAAAAAGTTTCTCCATATGTAATTATGTACTGTTATTGTAATTACACAGTATCTGAAATAACATAGAAATGCATTGTTACATTAGCAGTAGTCTCAAACTGGTGGCCCCTGAAGCAATTTTATGCAGCCTGCAAATACATTTCCATTATGTACTCATTACATAAATGGCATCAAATGTTTGCAGATGGCTAAAGTTTTTGAAACAATACTAAAACAATAAATTTTATCCATGGCTGAACTGTAAATCATCTAGTTTGTTGCATTGTTTGAAGAAGTTGAAAGTAAATTCAGAGAAATAATTTAATATAAAGAGATGAGGTAGTTTTGTTGACGAGATATATTAAAATAGTTTTTGTTTTAATAAATGAAATCAGAATTTTCTTGATACAAAAATAAATACATAAAGCCAGCAATAAGCAGTATAATCATAACAAATAACAGATTAGCATTTCTTGTTGACTTAATCAGACATTTAAATATTTTCAGTAACAAGCTACAAAGAAAGAATAAGCTTATCAGGGACATCCATGCTTATATTAAACCTTTTAAACAGTAATTATGGAAAACAGAATTTGAGTTAGAATATTTCATACATTTCCAAATTCTTGAACCCTTTTTTATTATTTTAAATTAAAAGTCTCAAAAATAGTTGAGAAAAATAGCATTATTACAGTAAAAATTGGAAGAAAGATGTAATGATTTTGTAGTCCAGTATGTAATTATTTTCATAACCATTAAAATGAGTGTGAATAAACTACCAGAAATTCTACAAACGGAGCAGTGTGATGAAAATCTTATTCAAAGATTTGAAGATATAGATTTAATAAATTTGTATATGTACTTGTCAGAAGTTGTGAATTTTTGTAACAAAAATAATTGCTTTATTTGGGAGTAAATTTAATATGTGAAGTGGGTTTTTCTATAATTGAAAATTAATAAACAAAGAAAATGTTTGGCTGATGAGCCTCTACAATCCATGAAGAAGGTAATTTCTAGCAATTTTTTTCTCAGGCTGCAAATTTTATTGGAATCAAAATGCCATCAAATGTCAAGATATGGTAAGAAATAAAGATGTTTGCGATTGTTTGCATACAAATATATGTATTTTTTCTGCATCTATTGAAGAGAAATTTAATACATAAAAGAATTTATGTTGTAATTATTTATTCTTATGCTTTTGTCCCTCTTCAAAAGTTTTCTGTGGAAATTTGGAAAGTCTTCATATAATTTGTTTATTTTTATTTAATAAGTTATTTAGGGGTTAATTCAACATATTAGAATTATTTGAAATAAATGACAGTTTGAAAATTTAACATTTAGCTGTTGGTATGTTTGAACTGTGAAGTATAACCAAAAGAAATTTCTTATTGGTGCCATAATTTTGACATCATGTAGGAAGTAAATATAGATTTGAATTTTTCCTTTGCATTATTGTTAGCCCAAAAGGGGTGTTATTCCTGAATGGGATATTGGTCTCGAAATGGCATTTTGTGCTGAATCGCTATAAACGGCATATCATTTTCATTAGTACTGTTTATTATACTTCGGCAAATATCTGTAAGGGATTAGCCACCTAAAGGAAACAGAAAAAAAAAATTAGCTAAGGGAAAAAAATGTCTCATGATTTTAGACTGGAAGAGAAAGTAAAAGTTTTTAAAGTAAGTATAGGAAAAAACATTGCAAAAAATGTAATTGAATATTATTAAATAAATTTTGAATTAAATTGTGTTTAAGACAAAATTAATATTAAAATTTACAATTTCTAGAGGCATAAACTTAATGCAATGTACCACACATATACCACATCATATGTAACATTAGGTTATAAAGACATGATATCCATACTTTAGAAGTATATACAGCACAATACATATACCCACATCATGCATAACGTCAGGTTTTGAAGAAGTGATATAAATACACTGGTTATTATAAATTAAGGAAAAATCACGATTACTGAAAAAGTTACGTGTAGAATTTTATGAAACTTACGCACAATATATAACACATAGTAAGGTAGCAAATAACATAAAAAGAAATTACCAGACAATTATGGTAGTATAGAAATTAGCACATGTATAAAATGACCAAATTGAAGGTGTCAGTTTGCTATAGGAAAAGTACCTTCAATATGGAATATGATTGTCTCTAGAAGCAATACAGCAATGTGTGATGCTTTCAATTATGCAGGTTATCAGTTCCATAGGAAGCGAGAGCCGTCGCTCTTGCAAAGCAGTTGCAAGCATGGCAACGCTCTAAGGGGGCGGTTTGAGAGCAGCTAGCCGTCTCCCTAAAGCATCCCAAACGTGCTCGGTAGGATTCAAGTCCGAGGATCGAGCTGGCCACTCCATGTGCATAATTATTTTCTGTTGAAGATAATTGTCTGCCATGCAAGCCCTGTGTGGTCTTGCGTTGTCGTCCTGTAACGGGAAAGCATCACCTATTGTCCAGGCATATGGGTGCACATAAGCATCAAGGATGTCATCTCTATAAACCTGAGCATTCATGGTTCCCCTTGGAAAGACATGGAGGTCTGTGTGTCCACCCAAAGAGATGCCACCCCAAACACAGACGCTGCCTCTTCCGTATGCATATTTGTCATGGATATTCAATGGATGATAACGGGTTCCAGGTTCTCTCCATATCAAATATCACCTACTATCGCTTTCTAGATTAAAACTGGACTCATCCGTAAAGAGAACAGCCCTCCATTGATCAGGCATCCAGTGGACATGTCGTGCCCACTGCAAACGGTCCCTCCTATGGCGTGATGTGAGTGGCACGCAAATGGCTGGTCGCCTCTCTTACAGACCACCTTTGTGAAGCCTTCTACGCGCAGTTGATGTTGACACCAACCTTCCGATGGCTGCTGCAAGGGAAGATCTAAGACATGTTGGAGTAGTGGCTCTATTCCTGTGTGCACATAATGGCAAATATCGGTCATTGGTGCTCATCGTAGCAGCTGGCTGTCCTTAGCTGAACCCCCTAGATGCCAAATCTTTGGTTTAAAATTACCTTCAAAGTCCATGAACCACAGAAGGACTCACATTTAGCCATCTAGCCACTTCTGCTTGACTTTGTCCTGCCTCTAGTCTCCCAATGTCTCTCCATTGTAGTTCTGCAGGCAAATGATGCCTGGAGGTCATTGTTACGGATTGGTTATCTCAGATTTCTGATGTCACTATCACAGTGAAATATGTGGGCTTGCTTTCAAACATGCACTTTTATGCTCCTCGCAGATGACTTATTCCGAGTACGGCACCACTAATTTTCATATTGCAGTTTTACTCAGCTACTCTTACTTGGCAACATATTAAAATTTTACACGGTTTGGCTTATTTTTGAGGGAGTTATCTCGGAGTTTTTTGTATATCTTTTGAAACTGTGATAATTAGTACATGCAGTACAGATATTATTTTAAATTCGTTGAAAATAAAACATCATAGGAAAATTATATATATATTTGATATTTATCATTTTACATCTAGAGATTGTTTACTAGAATTTATTTTAAATATAATATGTTTACTGTAATAATAATACGCAAGCTAAAAGCTGTTATGAGACCTGAGATGTTCTCCACTAACGCAGTAAGTAATTACAGGGAGTTTTAGCATGATATACCATATCTTACAGATAAAAATAAAGATTATGATCATATTATTAGTGAGAGGGTGAAAAATTAGTGCAGCCCTCTTAAAAAAAAGAAAAAAAAATATCCAGTTGCTTTAGTGGGATACCAATTCTTTTTTTAAACATACAGTTCACAAGTTAAAGTAATTAACAAATAAAACCACGATAAAAAGCTTAAAAAGCCAAGTTAAAATAACAACAATTAAAAAATATATTTTTGCAAAATTCTTTGCTCTATGAAATTTGTTTTTATAGTAAAATGTATCCAGTTATGGGGCTTTTGGTCATCACTGTTAATTAATATTTTTCTATTATTTATAATTAACACTTTTTTAATGAAGCAAATATACAGCAATATATATATATATAATAAGTTTCTTTAGAAAGTTAAAACTTGAACGATAGTATATCAAGGTTTTAAAACCTGCGCATCTAGCTGCAAATTTTTATTACACAATAATTAACAAGTAAGAATGCAGAAGCTACAGCACACCCGAAACCTACTAAATCCTATTCGTAAAAGCATGGTAGTGCCAAAGGTTACATATCAAACATAATCAAAACTTCATTATTAACAATAAAACAATACTAAAAAGAAAAATAATATAAGAGACCAAACATTGAAATTTTTTAAAAATTGGGAAAAGCAGAAGTTGCTAGAAAAAAGGGAGAGGTACGTAAAGATCAAAATAGCAATATTCCATTGAGAGCCACATAGTAGTATCTTCAGGGGAAAAGTACTCTGCAACTTCCATTGAAATATCACCTCTACGCATTTCAACAAATGACCAATTGAGACAAAAAACGCGTAAAATAATTTAATGAAATCTATCAAATCATTTAATGCTAATCGAAATCATCTCAATTGGGCGTTCCTTTTCCCTACGCGTGGAAGAAAAGTTAAAAGGAGAAGTAACATACAACTTGTAGCATTCATTATTTTAATTAACCAAATTATTTTTAGTTTGAACTTTCCTATCGAATTCTCAAAGTTTCAGTTGCTGCCCGAATTTAGCGCGAGTGAGATATTTATGCAAATCACATATATCTGTTAGCAGTTTAAAAGGCAGGAGTTATCGAGGGGAAAGATAGAGCCTTGGATTTATCGCCGTAAGGCTGTGCGCGCAAAGATTTCATCTATCTACTGAAAGTTCGCCTTCATAGGCAATTTGCAATTACCAGTGTTTGCTAGTGAAATTCGCATAATTGCATTTCACTAAGAGTTAAGCTTCCCTCGCCGTCCTACTTAGAATTAAGTTAGGGAATTGAATTTGTTAACACACCTTATTTTCATATTATTTTAGTTCAGCCCAAGTAGTGGCTTACTCTCAATTGGAAGAGTTGTAAATATTTGAATTAAAGGGTCACTTTTAAACCCTCCTTCTGACTTTGTAGTTTCTGCAACACTAAAGGACATAGCCTAGATTTGCTCACTGTCCTCCACATAAGGTTTCACAGTTTATGCTCACGAAAAGAGTCAAGAGGTTGAAGGAGAAACCTTACAAACTAAATTCCAAAAAATTTTTTATAAATAGTAACACATATAAGAAACTAGGCAACAAATATTGCAAAACTGCCTCATTACTCACAAAAAAATTTTTTTAAACATAAAGAAGTTTAGAGATCGAAAAACTGTGATTTGTAATAAGAAAAATTTTTTAATAAGAATTCTAGAAGGAATGAAACTTTAAAACGTTAAAAGTAATTTATAAGTCACCTAGTGAATTTCTGAAATACTATTAGTCCAATATATATATATATATAAATTTAACAAATACAATACCATTATCTCATTTATATAAAGCTAATTTAAATTTAAATTATGAAAATTCAATTGTAAACAGATAAAATAAAAGATAAATTATTGCTGCAAACTAATTTACAATATTATTAAAATTCAGAAAGCATATGTAAACCAAGTGCAAGCATCCAAAAAAATTTAATAATCAAAAATTAATCCTAAAAACTTTAAACGATTTTTAAAAGTCTAAATTAATTTGCATAAAGTGAATAATTGTTAAGCAGGCAGAAAACAGATCTTTTCAAGGTGAAGTTGCCCCAAACCTAACTCTTCAGTTCTGCATTATTATAGTTGCCAGCTCTCCTAGTTTTATCTAGAGACTCGTTTTTCATTACATCTCTCATTCTCCTGTTTTTTAATTTTTTCGGCAAACTACCAAGATTTACTAAGAATAAATGGTATTTGTTGAATTAATGAAACTTAAATTGAGCAAAATCCATTCCAAACCCATGGTGATTTTTAGCATGATTTTTCTTATTATATCTTATTTGATCTGAATTGTTTTAATCTATGGTAGACATTTGTAAAACATTTTGGTGAAGATTCAAGCTATAATCAATTAATTATCAGATTTTTGTCAATTAGTATTTGTATATAATTTTGTTTTACATCAGTCTGGGGTACTTTACTAAGTTTATCTGCACAATAATTTGTGCTTTAATTATTAATTTTATTTTCATCATATTAATTAATTTGATAAATAAAAGCTTTCCTTCCCTACTCAAGATTTTATCAGTATAAAAGTGTACAAAAATTGTAAAAGAGTTTTGGAGTTCCCATAAGATGGCATCTCTCCTCAACAAAAAACTTCCTAGAAACTCCAGGTTTTGTGCAAGAACCTCTTACTTTTTCAGACTTCAAGATTGGCAGCTATGTATTATTGTGTATTGCAAAATAAAATTTTATTGCTGTACAGTAAATCTAGTTTGACTTACATTTTTAATCCTACTTGTACAACATCTATTATAAATCAATAAAATAATAATATGCATTTTGGAAAAGATTTTATTAATAGCTTAGATATTCAAGTAAATGTGAGTTTGTTTCATTCAAAATTATTTATTTCAGACTCTTACAAGAAAAAGAATAATTGACCAAGAAGTACATTTTATGCAACAAAGGTAAATAATCATGTGTTCATATTTATTTCGCTTTATTTTTTACTTCTCTTTATATTCATTTGAATAAATATCATATTGTACAATTTTACTACTGATGTTATACTTACATTAATAATTTAATATGAGTATGGGTAGACTTGATGATGCTATAAAATGCACTAAACATAGTCAACCAATTTGTGAGTTTTTCATGGGTTAGGTTAGGTTATTCAATTATGGCAAAGCACACAAGGGCTATCTGCCTAAAGGGAGGGATGCCTTCGTGGAGGACTTTCTAAGGGAAACTGGCTCGTTACACATGGGGATAACCACGAAAACGCCCATGCAGCCAGCCCATTCACATGATTCGAACCTCGGACCAAACTACCAGTGTTCAGCGTCTTTACCGCTCAGCCACTGGTGGGCCGTGAGTTTTTCATAATAGTAAATGTAAAATGTATGTAAAATTTATTTTCTTTAAAATGCTTATTTTTTCTGAAGATGCCAATCAAGGTAGTCTCAATATCAAATCAGTTCAGTCAAGCTAGTAGTCATCAAATCAGTCTTAACATCAAATGAATTTCAGTGTTAACTCTTGGTAGACATCTAAATTATCATCTGAATGCTTCCCTTTTCTTGTACTGAAAACTAGTTCTTCTAGTTGCCAAATTAACTACGTATAGTAGAGGCATTCCCTTTAACTTGAATTCTTATATTGTGTATTGCAAAATTTAGTAGGTTCATTAAAATGACTGTAATGTGTTAATCCTGTCCCTGATTTGGCAGAGTTACCTCGGGATGAAAAAACTATCAAGTGGTGATTACATATGATTAGCCCAAG
This sequence comes from Stegodyphus mimosarum, assembly GCA_000611955.2. NCBI lineage: Eukaryota > Metazoa > Arthropoda > Arachnida > Araneae > Eresidae > Stegodyphus > Stegodyphus mimosarum. The sequence goes on from KK113492.1 coordinate 90,435, forward strand.
CACTAGAAATAAATACCTTCAACTTTCACTGCAAAGCATATTGTCCTTTTCCCCATCAAAACAACTGCAGGCAGTCAATGCTACAAAAGAAGTAACCACAGGAATTTCCAACTTCAGAAAGTTCTGTTGATGAACAAAACTGTCCCTCTCTTCTTCAGATCCTTGCAATGACTTACAGTTTATTTGGGTGTTAAAACTGCAGGGTGTCAGTTTAACACAGTAGGTATCCTACTTCGCAGAGAGGGGCAATGCAGTGTCAGGCAGGGAAACTAGGTATATTTGAAGCAGACATTAAAATTTTTCAGACCAGTTTTTACTGTGACTGCTTATCACTGCTTATCACAGAATGAAATTTATTTCATTGAGCTACCATTTAAGGGCTTAAAGTCCTGTAATTTTTGAAGAAAATAAGATGAAAATAACACTTTTTATGTGCCACTTACACATTTTAAAAGTGCTTTATTATGTTTGGTAATTTCAATAAAATAACAATAATGTATTAAATTCAGGCTATTTTAGAAAAACTGAAGTGAAAATAAAACTTTTCTTATACCCCACTTCTGTGTTTTAAAACGTCTTTTATGATTTTCAGGTGTCTAAATTGTCAAATTTCAAACTCAGAAACTAATATTATGAAGCAAAACTGTGAAATTCCTTTTTTCTAATACAGAGAAAATAATAGCCGCATATACGTCAAAATTAATTCCATTTTTCTAAGTTTTCATTTTTTATATTAGGTCCCCTTCTATTTTTGTGCTTCAAAATATTTATGCATGTTTCAGTTTTCTTTGTAAAATTAACTTCACATCTTTTCCTGAAATTGTTTTTAAAAATTTAGTTAACATATTTTTATAACTGAAAGACTGGTTAAGAGTATTTTCTTTGGATCTTAACATTCTAGATCTGTGTCGTTGATATTTTCTTCTAAATCTCTCAGCAACTTCTTAATTTCATTCAGATTTTTTAAATTAGATGCCATTATATTATAATATGCAGTATAAGTAAAATATGAAAATATGAGAGGGTGCTCCAGTGTGTTAAGAGATAAAATAGACTCTGTTTGATTTTCCAATATATGGTAAGTTGATAAAAATGGAGTTGCAGACTCTTAATCAACAGGAGATTTAACCAATAAGCACATTTAGCTGACAGCATGTTTAGCTAACAAAGACGTAAATGTGTAAATATTTAGGGAAAACCATGTGACAGTGTTTTAATAAAATTTTTCCATGTTTATCCAAGAACTATTTAATCTTTTTATCAATTACAAAATTGCTCAGATTCTCCATACTTTCAAATTACACTTTAACTGTCAAATTATTTTCTCACCTATCAGTAAAATTCATTGTTTGATTCTTAAAGATCCCTTTTTGTGAGCGGTGCAATCACCAGAGCACCTGGTTTTAGGACCTAACTCCATTGAAAAATCGGTTACTTGCTAACGTATCACAACAGAGTAACTGAGTTGCTATAAAGATTTTAAATAAATCAATCGTAATGCATATAGACAAACATGCTCACATAAAAATTTCTCTCACGAAAGAAAAAGATGCAAAGCTGTGGAGTTGATAAGTGTAAAATAAGAATAGTTAACTTAATACTATCAATCATAATTCAGTGTTAAAGGAAAGTAAAAATACATACAAAAGAACAATATCATCATTATTAAACAATATAAGCATCAAAGAAAATGTAAATCTAAAGTTTCTGAACATCATACAAATTGCAGAAAATTCCACTAACGATAAATATGAGATTAAATATATCTATAAGGAATTCCTCTGTTAAAGATTTCTTCAAAAATATTAAAAACTATAAATATTTTTATCTATATATGTGAGTTCTCTGATTTTATCTAATCTACCTTGTATGATTTGTAACATATCAAGAATAAATTCACCAAATATTTTCTTAACCACGTAGACTACTTTGAAAATGTCAGTTAAGGTAACTGAAATGCTATCAGAGCTGTTTAGAGGTTTTTTTCATTAGGGTATTCAGGTTTCCTGTCAGATATATTAGCTTTTAGTAGTTTCTGCTTAGGGATGTTAATGTTTGCAGTATAATTGATAGAACTTGATGAAACACAATGGCAAATACCTACACAGATGAAAACACTGATAAATAAAAGCCCAATATAAGCTGACACTGACAAATGCCTTCACAGATGTATGTGCTATATACGAAATAATAAAATCCTCTTTATTTTCAGTATTTTATTCAAAGAGGAGAGAAAAATATGAAAAAAATAATAAAAGAGTTAAGAAAACCGAAAAAAATTAATTCATTAAATTAAATTAAAATAATGGAATATATTTTATTTTAGGCTACAGATGAATTTAAGCCCTGAATATACTGGGTCATCTAAAAAGCTCTTGTTTTTTTTTTAAATAATAATAATAATTACAAATGAAGCAGTACAAAAGCATACAAATATTTACATAAACACCTTTTTGCTGCCTCTTTTCTGCAGCTTAAAAATTCCTTTTGTAAAAAGTCATTGGGTTTATTTGTAGAGAAGTTATCAAGGGACCGTTTGGCAGTCTCCAAATAAATGAACTCCAAGCCATTAGCAGAATTTTTAAGTTACTTAAAGAAATGAAAATCCAAGGGAGGAAAAGTGGGGTAAATAGGGAGGAGCTGACACAAAATATCCCAGACATGCTCAGTAAGTCCTTATCTGATATCATCAAAATGTGAGGCCAAGCATTGTCGTGATGGAAGACAATATCTCGGTGGTTGATCAGTTCCCACTATTTTCAGTTTATTCACTTTGCTTTGACTTCTGCTTTTAAAACTGTCATTTGGTAACAGTATTTTTTTTTTTTTTTTTTTAAAAAAAATTTTTTTCAATATTGTCTGATTTGATAGCAACAGTTGATAGTATACAGTTCATTTTTACTCCCACAAATCATTACTTTTTCTGGAGCAGACCTCCTCTCGCTTATCCTGCCATCTTTTTCTCATAAAATTGTTGTATAGTATTCAGTTCTTATCTCCAATAATGGAGAAGGGAGGTAAAAAAAGAAGTTTATTTCTTTTCAGCAAAATATCACATGCCGAAACTTGATATTCTGCTCTATTAAAATATGATGTGATGTATGGATATCCCATATCTTTACATCATAGTAGCTTATATACCAAGTGTTCTTCAAATAATTATGTACTGTACTTTTTAGAATATTTAGTCTGTCATATGGCTTCTGACCTGTTTAACAGAAATTTTCAATAGCTCCTTTTAATAGGTTTTTGCTTACGAAGTATTGTCATTAGAGCAGGCATGGTCGTCAAGGGCAGAATTTCTATGTTTAAACTTCTTAAACCACTTTCAAACTGTGTCATCAAAAACAGAATATTGTCCTAACAGAGCACATACTTTACATCCGATTTGACTAAAAATTCCCCCCTTTAAAAAAAAAAAAAATCAAAGACCATAATATTATGAAAATAAACTTTTGAGTTGTCCATTATAGCACCACAATGAAACAAAAGATGCTACAATGCATGCTAGAATTATGCAGCATGAGCAAAAAAGAACATATTTGAATGTTGACTTTGAACAAAGGTCACTCCTTATCAGCAGTTACAAAATAATAATAAGAAAACGCAGAACATTTTGAGTGACCCAATATGTTCATGCATGTGTGTTCATGGGAAGGAAACAAAATGGTCTACTAAATTGCATGTATCATATAAGTATAAATAAACATAGTACAACAAGAATGATGTGAAATATCCTATTGGTTTTACTGGTATCATTTAATAATTTCTTATTTAAAAGAGAATAATTTTAGAGGAAGAGAATAAGAAAATTATTCATTGCCTTATATATCTGAAAATTACATGCAAAAACTCTTTGAATTAGATGTTTGATGAGAAAAACAGATTAAGTAACATACAGTCTGAAATTAAAAGTTTAAAAAGTAATAATAATTAAAAAAAACACATATAAGTAAATCAAAAGGGAATATTCTAGAATAAAAAATTAAAAGAAAATTCTTAGTAGCACTAATAAAATTTTGTTTCTCAACTTTAAGAATTTTGCTTTTAAAAATGTCCCATCAGAAATGAAAGCTATTCTTACATTCATCTTCATTTATAGTCAATAAATACACCTGGTAATTTCAAGATGCTAGTTTATTAGCACCCTGTGGTACCAAATCTTGAATTCAGATCCTAATTTTTAAATTTATTGTTAAGTTCTAAATTCAGCTTCAAATGTTGCTGGTGTAATTTTTGATAATATGATTAATTATTTTCCTTATATTTGCACAAGAAATGTTAACGAATTCCTTGCATAAATATTCCTTATGTAAATTGCCCTTCTTAAAAGTTGTACCAAATATGCTATGTGATACGTGGCAAGAAACAGATTTTAAATGCTATATCAGCAGAATTACTAGAGACAGTCAATACTTGATTCCTATTCTAAACTATCCATATTGAAACTTCACATCTTATACTACATTTGTACATTAATAAAGCTACTGTTTCACTATTTACTGTCTGCTAACTTGCAAATTTTATATCAGCCTTTTCTACTATGGTGTATTTTCCATTCATGCTGTGTTATAATTTTGTAATGTATTTTTAGTTTTTTTAAATTCTCTTAATCAAATTTTCCTTTGATATGTCTAAATTCAGAGTTGATTTTAAATTTTAGGCTTCTGGTTTAATAATTACACTCTGCAAAATAGATCATTTTCACTTGAAATCATATAACTGAATTTGTGTGTTTATATAATTTTAATGTCTTAGTTTTTATTAACATTTCTTACTTTTCAGAGAGGATGCTCTCGAAATTACACATAATTATTTGAAAGAGCTCCAGGACTTGCAGCTGTTAAGAAGAAAATTTCTTCTTGACTGCATTGATTGGACAGTAAGAAAAACATACTTTCTAGAAATTTAAAATTTTTATTAATATTTTTAAGCTTTTTTTTTATGTTTTTTTCTTTTATGACAGGATGTAGATGCACTGGAAGTGTTACATAAGAAACTGATAAAAGTGCAAAATTTAATACAGAGTAACCTTACAGATCAGGTATAGTAATGTATTGCAAGCATCTTTAGAAGTTGTTGAAATGTACATTTGCTTGTAAATATTAGTTAATTTTATAATTTTATATTTGACTATTCTTTATATTAGACCCTTCCCAGTTATATCTGATTCATAATTAGAATTCTTATTTCCCATTCAACAAATACTGAATCTGATGAATTTGTTGTTGCAACTGCATTATGTAGTTATTATGGGTTTTTTTAAACGCTTTTTAAAAATTTCTTTTAATATAACTTTCTTTGTCTGCTTTTAGTACCTTTTTCCCTGTTATCATTTGAATACTGATAAAAGTAGAATCCTTCAAAAAGAAAAACTGTTCATTCTGATGAGTAGATGTTAAGGTTACATGGGCATGTTCTGTGTCACAAATAACTGCAATATTTATATATTTTACAAAAAGCTTAGTAATCATTAATAACAACATAAAGAACATCAACAACTTAAGGTAACAACCAGGTATTATTTGTATCAAGTTAACTAAGCTTGAGGCTTTCAGAGCTAAATATGGTTAATTATCTTCATTTTCTGAAAACCGAATTGTTGCTCAAAAACTTTTTTTTGAGAGAGCTCTGTAGTTTAAAGTTTCAGAGCTTTCTGTGTACAGGGTGGTAAAAAAAAAACTTTCCCAATATATGAACCCCTAGTGGCCTATCCGCTCAAGCATTCGATATGAAATTTCAGATATTGTTATTTGAAGGTATGCGCTTGAAATTGTGATGATTTAAAACAACAGAACTTTCACAGTTATGATTGCAGTGAAGCATTTTTGAAATTGTCAAAATCAACACCCACTTTTTTTCTTGTGCAACTTGATCAGCACATTGAATAACCATAAATGGCATTGGAACAAAATACATATGATGAAAATTGCCAATGTAAAACATTTACAAACCAGAACATTGTAAAGGGTCAGTCATAACTCAAGTGAGAAGAGGGAAAAGAACTTTTACTGGCATTACAAGTTTTCAACATAAGTAGCAAATGATGACACAATTCATGTGAGAGATGGTAGACAACGATGATGAACGTAATAACGTAAGAGGAGTCTATATAACTTCACGTTTTATGGCATCTTTCAAGCCAGACAAATCTTTTGGATTTGATATGTGCATCTTAGATTTCAGATCATCCCAGAACCAGAAATATATTGGAGTGAGGTTGGAGCATTGCCGCAAAACTGCAAAGTTACAGGAAATGACTCTATCTTGGAACAATGTGTGCATTAAAAACTTGTAATTCTAGTGAAAGTTTTTTTCTTCCTTTTCTTGTGTTGTAAATGATTCTTTGCAATGCTCTTCTTTGCAAATGTTTTATGCAGAGAATTTTCATCAAACGTGTATTGTTCCAATGCGATTTATTATTTTTCAGTGCACTGATCAATATGTGCCAGAAAAAAACGTGGTGTTGCCATTCGAATATTTCAAAATTTTCTCTCTGTAATCGTGAGAGTTCTTGTTTTAAATCACCACACTTTCAAGCATGTACCTTCAAATAAAAATATCTGAAATTTCATTTTGATTGATTGAGGGGATAAGGTGCTAGGGGTTCATATATCGGAGAAGTTTTTTTTTTTTTTTTTATGATCAACAGTTTTTTTTTTTTTTAATGATCAACCCTATACTTATTGAACAATGCAAAAGCCTTATATCACTTAAATCATTTAAAAAGGGAAATGAATAAATACATTAAAAGCAAGCTTAATTTTACATATCCTGCGGGGAAAAGAAAACACAATTGTCTGGTGTCCAGTTATTTAAAATTCTCTATACTTTTAATAAAGTGCTTGTATATATTTTCTTTAAAACAATTATTTCCTTGTGATTGACTTGATTCTGAAAATCAAAAGTTGGCTGAAAGGTATTACAATTTTACTTGCTCTAATTTGTGTCATGAATAATTGTAAACTTCTTTCTCTATTCTGTTACAACCACCCTCTACTTCTTAATATAAAATTTCTCAAAATCAGGTAAAATTTTAGTACATCCTGCAAAAATTTATTTTATCAAAGGCTGGAGCAAAGTTTTATTGTGTGTTCTGCCATTGTTAGAAAGAAAAGATAATCTATTAATAAAGTATCTTTACTGCTAATGAATAAAGAAATTACTTTGAAGAGCATAAATATTTTATAACTGAACTCCATCCTAATTGTTAAAAAATAATTTTTTCAGAATGTTTTCTCTTTTTGTAAAAGAACCATATGAATAGCAATAAAATGGTACTTTTTTTGCAGTTGAGTGAATTCTTATATACTATGGACAATAAGTAACTTGTCCCAGAATTAGCCACAAATATATTATGGCCCATAATTTAAATTCTTATTAAAATACCTCAACTGAACTTAAAAAATTAACTGAAAAAATAGGTTAATAAAAAAGTTTACAATGTTACAAGAAAAATTACCGTAACTTACTTTGAAGATACATATGGGATGTAAGTTTTTATCCATCATCAGGAAATGTTTATTAAGTAGGATTTCATTAATTTTCCATTTTGAGTGTTCAAGAATTCAGGAACTGTGAATGGATGGGGAATGTCAAGTAATAGAAGTTCAATTTGATTGTGTCTGCAGATTTTCATGTGGATATTTTTGGCTGTAATACTGATTCCTAAATGATTGTCAAAGTGTTCTGTTGTGGCCTGTAATTCAACTGCTTCTGAAAGAAATCTGAAAAATTTCCCCATTCCTTTTACAAATTTTTTAGGGATGCCTAGTTTCTAAACAACTTAGCACTAGCCTTTGCTTCTAAGATGCGTCATTCAAAGGAATCCAGAGCAGATTTTATGCTGAAGAGTAATGTGACCAGTTTTGTGGTTCTAAGAAAATCTTAAAAATGTATCCTGTATAATTTTTTATTATCTTTAGCTGTGTGTGTTGTTACAAAGTTTTGTCCATTTTTAGTGTCCAGAATACTTTTGCTACTAAGAAATGAAATGTTTTCCAAAGTTTGCTTGTGACATGTTTATTGGCTAAGTTTTACCAATTGAATTGAATTAAAAAAAAAAAAAAAGATGCAGTGCTTCCTTTCTAGCTGAGTCCTCCCCAGTCTGTTATGGATTGGGACTGTTAATGTCATCCCTTAATGCTGAAAGGCCCAGAAATATCTGCTGATTTAATTCTGTCATTATAGTTTTTTATAAATTTGTCCATTGACGTAAAGCTTCCTGTCAATAAAATGCATTATTGCTATTTCTCTTCTACAGCCTACCTCTCTGAATATGGCTTGCATATTTGTTTTCATACATTGATTTCTGAGCTTTTTTTGAGTTTGCAAGACCGAAATGCAGTTTCTCTCTCCTTCTCCAAACAATCAACTAAGCTGTTTCTTAATTGACCTGATACTTGAGTAATTTTTCTTATCACAACTTTTCTTTCCTAGTTCTGTGGATGTTCTTCATACTATAATTGCTTTAAAAACTGTCTGCTTTACACTTTCAACAATCAGACATTGCCTGTATCCATATTGCGTATGGGAATCCAGAATTGTCATTTGCTTGTTAATCATTATAAATAAAAGGGGTGGCTGAAGCAAGAGTTAAGCTAATGTAGAAGAATTTATACTCAACACAAACAAATTTAAAACTTTAAAGGTAAATCTAAGAAATCCTTTTAAACAGCCTACAAGTTATTTCTTACACCTGTGTAATAAACCTTGCAAAAAATTTTTGAGAAAATGTTTGTCATCAATTCTACACATATTTTTTTAACTTCCTGAAAGAAATTTTGTTCATGTTGTGTTCTTGATAGTTAATATCAGTATCATTTTAATGATTTTATTATTTGATGTTTTGTGTTATCTATAAAAATAAATTACTGCTTTTTTCTTATCTGGCTCTAAAACCAAGTTATGGTTTTCATTACATATTCTAAATCGTTCTATCTAATTCTAAAATCTGTTCTACCAGTCTCCAACTACATATTCTAAGTTAATTTTATAGTTTTAAAATTTTAGAAGTATTTAAGATAGAGATGGAAACGATGGATAAAAAGAAACAATGATTCAGTAAAGATGTATTTTTATATTTATTTGTAGGTAGCAATGTTAAAAGGACTGATTGGTGAAAATATCTTCGGTGATGGCAAGGAGGTATGAATATTTTGAATATAAGGGTATTCAAGAAAAATAGCTACAGATTGTATTTCCTTAAATATTGATTTTAGATGTGCAAGGGAAGTTGGGGCAGAACTAGATAGCAGAATATGCTAGGATATTCTTCTATTCTTTTTTAGGTGCTGAAAATCTAGTGAAAAGGGCTGAAACTGTTAATACGTGTGAATTTTGATTTATTTTCAGTTGTGTCATAAAATTGTGGCTGTCTAATTTTTTATCAATTTTTAATATCTGACGATAATTGTAATAATTTGTAATATCTGATGATAATAATCGTCAATTTGTAATATCTGATACCCTTAAAGTAAGCCCCCCAGCCCCTTTGTTTACAATACTAACAATGAGAGGTTTAAAGCATCTTTTATTTAGTTGTAGTTCAGTGAAACTGTACAGCTTATTTAACACATTTTGTTAGTAAATCTTTAATCCAATCATAAACATTATAACTATATTGGAGCAAAATAAAGGTTCTAAATAACAATATTTTTTAAAAAGAACTAAGTATGAGATATGGCTGAAGAAGAATTTTTCCTCCCATCCTCCCTCTTTTTTTAAGGTAGTGAGATATTTATTATAAAACAAATGGACGATTGAAGGTAGAAATGATTCTATAAAACAGTTATCACCTGTTAGGTGGATGTACTTTAATGCTTCAAATCAGTTTAATAGTATACAACTAACTGCATAATTATTTTATGTAAGGGGGAGAAGTCCTTAGTATGAAATATTTAAAATGCAAAGTAAGTATTGTTATATATTTATTATATACTCATTACCTGTTTAGCTGTACACTACAAGGAAAATATAAAACTTTCAAAATTAAATTTTAATTTGCTTTAGTAATGTTATGATTTTCTTATCATTGCAAAATGTTCATTAAAGAACAAATTCTGCTTTGGTATTGCAACAGTTTTTTACTCACTCTAATTTCTATCTTAGAATTAGTTGTAAACTTCTTCCTCTATTCTGCCTCACCTACTTCTACTTCCTATTATAAAACTTTTCAAAATCAAATAAAATTTATGAACACAGTTTTGATATCTAAATGCGGTTACATTAAATGTAAAATCTAAATGAGAACAAAATATAATGAACCCTCCCTTTGGTGACCAACTATGGTTCTAGACGATTTTGGTCTTCTGAGAAGTTGTCATTTAGCGATGCTGACTATCAGTGATATCGTTTATTCATTTTGCATTTACCCATTGGCTTTACCCTATAATGAGAAACTTTTGAAACAAAATGCAAATTCAAAACTTCTGAATATCCATTTTTATTTTATTTTTAACAACTGCTACAGTAACGCAAAAAATACTTTTTACGTGCTGTTTTGATACTATCAATGAGTGTGCTGTCGTGCGTCGCAACACAAATACATAAATTTTAAACACACCCCACCTTTACTTTGTAAGATACACTAAATATAAACAAGAGATTAAATACAATACAAATTAATGAGTATAACACAAATGCAAAATATCATAAGACAAATATTACTACGTTAGAATACACTGTACTCTAGTGGTCCCTTCAAGTAAAATTACATCTCCTCTTTTAAGATCCTTTCCTGGCGATGGATTTACAAAATTATGTGCATTTCTCAATTGCATCAAATAATTATCTTTCCATTTCATGCCAGAGATGATGCAAAAGTTTTGTTTAATATAACAAGTAAAATTTTGCTTTGTAGAAGGTTGATTGCCAAACACTTCAGCAAAAGGTACAGTAAAGATAATATTCTCTTGACTAGGAAGCAGAAAATGGATTGGAGTAAGAGGTTTGGGTTCATCTAATTCATTGCTTATGTAAAGAAAGGGTCTATGATTTAATATTAATTTGATTTTGGCAAGAATGGTTGCCATTTCCTTGAAGCTAAGACAAGCCTTTCCAAAGATTTTCCTTAAAGGGTCTTTTATACTCCTCATGAGTCTTTAATAGAACCCATTCCACCATGTGGCACGAAGCGGCTTGAAGGACAATGAACTTCCATGTTATTTCATGTATAGCAAAAGAATTTTTTAAATCTGAATCAGACAAAATTTAGGGAAAATCAAAATGTTGTCTGTGGTATTAAAATTCTCAGCATTATCAGAAATGATGACGTTACAATTTCCCCTTCTTGCCAAAAAACGTCTTAAGGACAAAATAGAACTTTTTGTTGACATATCAGTAATTAATTCCACATGAAGTGCTCTAGAATACCCACTTGTGAATAAAGCTAAATATGACATTTGTTGAGTGTCCTTTCTGGAATGAAGAAAGACTGGACCAATGAAATCAACTCCAGATTCAGTAACTGAAGGATTTTCCGATATTTTATGATTTGACAATTTAGCTGTTATTTGTTAGCAAGTTTTACAGAATATCTGCTACAAATATGCGACAGTGTTTTGAAACCTTCTTTACAATTTTTCTGCCCTTTGGAATGCAAAACCTATTTTTAATCTTAGCAAGAGTTTCAGACAGCCCACCATGGTAAATTTTGTTATGTTCTCTTAAAATTAATAATTTAGTGAATTTTGACTGTTTGAGTAAAACAGTTGGATGGATTTCATCAATGGCAAATCTGCTTTGTTCAAGCCTACCTCTTATGCAAAAAATAGCATCTTCATCTAAAAATGAGGCTATCTAATAGACATAATACTTAAGGAATTTATTTACTAACTTTAAGGCTTTCTAATTTGGAAGAGTACACAAGTCCTTGTTCATAATTTATCAGTCTTATTCTGCCTTTAAGAGATCAACTGCAGTGTAAGGTCCCACTTTTACTTGTTGTTTTCTAAGTTTACCAACAAATCTTTTAATTAACACCATAATTTTCAATACCTTAGTTAGGTTACTATAGTTATTCAAATCTCAAATAAATTGAGAATTCTCCACTGTGCATTAATTTGTGTTATTAACCCAAAGGAGTGTTAACTCAAAAGGTCTATTAATTTCGTTTTGACATTTTGCATCGATTCACTGTAAATGTCCATATCACTTTTCAAACTGTTGCCACCAAATATTATCGCCCTATGTGATGTTTAAAGAAATTAAATAATGAAGAATCTGCATAAATGTATGTATGTTTCTTGCATTTTGATAAAACAACAGTACCTAGAACCATCAAATTTTGAATAACATAATCCTCTTCCAAATATGGGCATCTGAAAACCCAAATTTGGAATTTAGAATTTGCTTTATTATTGATTTCATATTTTGTAACACTTAAATGAATTTTTTATTAAGAAAGCCAACAATTTTAAAGTGTGGAATGGCAACACTGTCCAGGGAAGGGGGAGATTTTTTTTTTATCTCTAGCGCGCAAGACTGTGCATCGAAAATTCTTAAGATATGCTCATTTTAAATTTATTTTGCGATATTGCTAGGTAACACAGAAAACGTTAAAAAAATGCCCCTTTTGGTATAATGTAAATTCTGAAAGCTTTCAGATTTTTTATTAATTTATGTTACTTAATGCTATAGTTCTCAAATTCCTTTTGTAATTCTAAATTCTTAATGAGATTCTCAATTTTAATCTTATAAGGCCAAAATTCATAGAGCTGACCCAACCAAGCTGTTCTATGCCTCCACAAAGAATCTTCAGCTAAGTGTAAGGCCGAAATACCCCTGAAAATGATGTCTGTAGGATTTTTCTTCCCAGAACAATCAGCCCACTTGTTAGGATCAGTAAGATTTTGAATTTCTTCTACTCTTTCTTCAGAATGGGCTTATATTTACAGGCCATACTCTTTATCCAAAAAAGACATCTTTTGGAATCAGTCTAGAAGTGGCAATTTACATCAAATTTCAAATATTTACTTATTTGTTAAGTAAGCGTAGAAGATAATAAACTTCCTACCAGTTCCAAATGCAGGAGTGTGATGGATTTGATAGGGGCAACTTTATTCTTGGAGCAAATAAAACTAGTAATAACTCTATTGTCATGAGTGACCACTATCAAATGTACCACTGACCCATATGCCATCACAGATGCATCTGAAAAAGAATGAATATCAAGTAAAACAACTTTACATGAATTGAGTTCAAAAGGATGATATCTAGGAACTGCAATATTGTTCAAATATTGAACTTTGTTGTACCACATCTGTTACTTGTAATCCAGTAAAGATGGAATTTATGATCCCAATCCATGTCAGATGTCCACAGTTCTTAAGTAATAGCTCAAGTCGAACTAAGAAATGTTCGATGAATCCAATTAGGTCAAAAATAGAACCCAATATTTGCAAGGCGAAATGCTTTGCACTAAATCTGTCAGCAAGAATATTCATCAAATTTTTTAGGTCCTTGCTTGTGTTCAAGGCCACTCCTAGAACTTTCGATGGCATAGTATATCCAGTGATGGCTTCTCCAGTATCACTCGTTTCTACACCACCCTTCTTCCATGTAAATCCGATCTAGCTGATGTGGAAGAACTTAAAATCTTGATTTCTTTTTAAAGACACAAAATAAGTTCCAGTGAAGCACACTTTCCTTTACCGGAGCATATAAAGCCAGTAAATATCACAAAAACACAAGTATAAAATCAATATTCACTATAAAATAAGCAAATTTTAACGGAGCTCATGAAACACGAAGCAATATGGATGCCGACATGCGCAGCTCCCTTTTGCTCCCCCCCATATCCCTGATTCAGGCATCTCTTAATACCATAGGGCCACAATGTGGCCAGGCGGGTGAGATGTACTCTGGATTGTACCACCCTTCTTCCATAAATTTTGATGTTCAACAGAATTAGTCTGCTATTTCTCAGCCACATTCCAGCATTGTTAAGAATTTCACTGCTTTTGATGCTGGTTTTCAGAGCTGTCTACTTTGTCAGTTTTGGCAACAAAGTTGTCAACCCAGAAAAAATTTAGTAGCAATTCACAGGTTTCTGGATACTTTGATAATTTTCGAAATGAAATTTCAGTGTAGCTGTGAGCAAGTAAGGATTTTATGCAAGTCCAAACAAAACATGAGTAAAATTCAGCACAATGTATATGGTAGAATTTAGATTATTAGTGCAGAAAAATTTACATACCTGTTATCCAACTTCACACAGTACCTGCTATTTATAAACTGTTTTAGTTAAACTCCTTTAGAATTTCCCTTTTTTCCATATTGGGAGTATCTGTTTTGTCACCTCTAATGCCCAAATTCTCCAATTCCCAGAAGTGCTTGAGTTCAGCATAGATTGAATCTCTGTGATTGAAAACAAGATTAACTGATGTGGACTTACTTGGCTGACTATAATTTCCTCGAACCGACCATCCAAAAGTAGTTTCTATGTTTACTAATGACTAATATAACTACTCAAATCTCTTTGTCAAATCCCAGTATTAATTTGATCCAACAACAATGAAATTTAATAATTGCTAAATACTTCCTTGAAATCAAATGTTAAAGGAAATCCTCTGGACTCCATTTCTGCAAAAATACCTCAATCTGGAATATTTATTGTGGCCTTTGATATTTCATCAATTTCTAATGCTTTATTAAACACTTCACTACCATTCAAACTATTTTGCAACTTCAATTCCACCATTCAGCAAATATGTAATTTTGAAATCTTTGTGCCAAAATTGTTAGTGTTAAATTTTTCTAAACCAACAACCTTTAATCCTAACCCTTCTGCAACATGTTTCTTTACAAATGTGCGCTAGGAGCCATTGTCAGATAAACTAGAAATAAATCTGATGACTCTTTAACCAACAGTTTCTACCTTTACACTTTGCAACAAAGTCATGTTTCTATCATTTACAACTGAATTCAAAATAGTAGTCTTAATTTTCATTTCCTTAAATTTTTCTTCTTCCCGATTCGAATTAGTCTGCTTAAATTTTCAAATTTAAAACAAATAGCCTTGGCATATCTGCCAGAGCAGAAGGAACACTGTTTTGCATTATATATTTTTTTTAACAAAACAATATGTGTTACATCTCCTTTTCTTAATTAGTTTATCCCCTTTTTGCTGTACAGTCATATTTTTATATTCAGTCTTACAAGGATTTTTACCACAAAATAAACAAACTTGTGAAATTTTCACCATCAGCTCTGTTGCTGTCATGTGTTGGTGTTGACTGCTATGACTCGAATTAAAAATTCGTTTCTGGTTTTGAAAACTATTTTGTTTTTGTTGATTGGAATAAAAATTGTGAAATGGTGATAAATTATTATAATGAATATGGAACATGTTTTTCTCCAGCACTGATCACATTGTGCAAAAATTTCATTAATTCCTGTAAATCATGACAAATATTTGCATTTTGCTTAGAAACTATGTTCAATAGTTAAGAGTCAATTCTCCTGGCAGATTTTTTAATATTATGTTAGTCTGTATTGTTGTACATGTTTCAGATTTGACATTCAGTTCCTCTAAGCATCTAATTTCAGTTTGAGCTTTAAAATAAAGCTTCTGAAGAGCCTGAATATTAGAAGAGTTTTAACGGGAATCAGATTTAATAAATTTGACAAGTGAGCATTTATTAGAATGTCTCTTTGTCCAAATGTTTCAGAAATTAATTTAATTATAGTTTTCTGGAGTGATTGAGAATCCTTTAATGCTATCAAGAGCCCAACCACCTAATAAGGACTTTAAATAGCAAAATTTTTCAACCTCGGTTAAATTAGAGTTATTATGTACAGAATTTTCTAACTGATTCCAAAAGTCTAAAAATTGTGAAGGCTGATCATAGAATCAAGGAAGCAAAAGTGTAGGGAGTTTAGTTCTGTTTTTTAAATCGCAGTTTTATTTTCTATGTGCACACTTTCTGGGTTTGTTGTTTGTTCCACTGAATGATATGAATCTTCTCAAATTTATTTAATTTTGTTTTACCACTTTAATTGATTTATATATATATATATATATATTCATCTGCCATGTTAATTTCATCCTTAACCTTCCAGCATGTGCACTTAGCAATTTTACATGAGCACACGCACGTCATATTTTTTACGATATCTGTTATTTTACCATTTTTGTCACGAAAAACAACAGAAATGAGTGAATATTGATAATAAATTTGTTAAGAAATAAAATATTAATCTTATTATTGCAAAATGCAATCATTTCAAGTCTTGAAGTAACCATGCAGTCTCTGTCTCTTGAGTATTTGCCTTTTAGCAAACTTATATATTTATTTGTACATTCCAAAATTTCATCAAACATATTTATATCAATGATTTTCAAAAATGATCCTATTTCATCCTCTATATCATTGGCATGGTGTTTTAGGCCTGGTAACACTTTCACTGTATTCATCTTTTTCGTCTTTGAGCAGTTTACATACTTCTGTTTTCTCCACTTAAAAGATTTATCCTTACCAATATAGACCATATCATCATCATTCGTTTCTTCTGTATCGCTATTATCATCATCATCCGAAATATATTGTTCAGACTCACTGCTGATGTTATTTATCTCTATATTTTCCTCGCTCAAATCACTATTGTTCTCATATCCAAAGGTTTCCTTGTCTTCCTTTTCATCAGATAATTTTTGAAGAATGCGAGCGGAATCAGCTGGTTAAACATATTTTTTTGCCATGAAAACCAATATAAAAATGACAGAGCTGAATGTATACAAATCAAAATAATAGAAGGCAATTAATAACACAAAATTACAAAATATTTGAGAAAAAAAATATTTTCTGAATTTTCACCCACGACCACTCGCGTGTCATAACTTTTACGAAAAAGCTGCCATATAACACAAAAGCCAAGTAAAAAAAAAAAAAAAAGTGAAATGACTTCCTCTTGCACATTCCATGATGTGGGAAAGGGTAGAAAGGACGAATAGAAATTACCTTCAGACGTCTCAGCTTCGATATACGAAAAATGTGCATTA
Organism: Stegodyphus mimosarum; assembly: GCA_000611955.2. NCBI lineage: Eukaryota > Metazoa > Arthropoda > Arachnida > Araneae > Eresidae > Stegodyphus > Stegodyphus mimosarum. Next base: position 107,437 of record KK113492.1, read on the forward strand.
AAAACCGAATTTGTCGTAAATTTTGCTCAAAAGCACGTGCTGGAAGGTTAATTTTTTTTCCCTTACTCATTTCATCAGTATCATTATTTAGTATGTCAACAATTTCGATTTTACTATTCAACTGTTCTAAATATGAATCATATACGTCTATGTCAACATCAGATTCATTCAAATATTTCTTTTATCTTCTCCACTAATTTTAAAGTTTGTTCTCGATATGTGTCACGTTTAGTTCACAATTTTGACATTTTAACATAAGAGCACTACTACAAGACAATTCTGTGCTGCCAAATAACACTGCAATTCAAGATACTAATTAGTTCAAAGAAAACCTTGGTTCAAGATACCTTAAAATACTAATTGGTTCAAAGAAAACAAAACTGTAAACAAACTACTCATAATGCAAATTTAACTTCATATTCCAAAACCAAAACAAGTGACTGCGAATGGAACATAGTTTGTCAACAAATTTTCAAAATTAAAATATTGTTACTTACCCCACCTTCCAACAACCGAAGATTTGAATGGTTACAACAATTTACTATGAATAAGTTTTACAAATATAGTGACAGTATCAGGTGGTTCCATACAAAGTTCCGAAACCAATGCACCAAAATAATGATAAACTTTCAAAACAAAACACAAATTTTTCAATCAGATAAAAATTCAAATTTTCCGAACATCTGTTTTTATTTTATGTTTAACAATTGTTATAATAACGCTAAAAATATTTTTTACATGCTGCTTTGCAAATGTGCAGATACTATCACAGAACATGCTAATGTGCATCGCAGCATAAATACATAAATTTTAAACATCGTGTTCAAGAAAAGCACTGAAACAGAAATGCAATATTTGTATGTAGACAATATATAGTGCAATGCCACTATACTGATGAAATTATGAATTAATTATGAAGAAAATTAATGAATTATGTAGCAAGATGATCAGGTAAAATAAAAACGTGGAAGAGATAATATAATACTCATGTATGTTTAAAAAATCACAGAGCCTTCTATATATAATTTTGTCAAAGAATGTAATACATTTGCAGTGTGTACTATTTGTTATTGCAGTTTTGCAATATTACATAGTAGAAGATCCTATTTCTTAAACATGCAAAAACAGAAGGAAAATTTAAGTTGCGCTGAGGGGGAAAAAAATAATTTTTGAAATAATGAACTGAAATGTTACTAATGTAGAGTACTTATTCTTTACTGTTGCACCTGAATGCCTCTGAGCATGCTATAACATTACTTAGAAAAATGTTTCTTAGTAAAAAAAATTTCAAGATGTACTCCTATGCAAGAATCAAAATGACTAGGATTAAATAAATTAATTGAAATTATTAATGAAATTGCTATGAAAAGTAAACCTTCAGTTGTTGATTATTTAACACAGTTCCATTCTGCCGTTTTACAGAAGCAAAAATGTATACAGTTGTCATCTCTATTTTTAATCAGAGTCTTTAGAAATTGAATGTAGTTTACTTTGTGTCTTCACTTTGCAAAGAGCTTTATCAGACAATTATATAGTGCAGTTAACTGTTAAAACTTTGAAGGGAAACTCATTTGCTTTGGATAATTGTTTAACATTTGATGGATCAGTAATGATAGCTTAAAGATGGTGTTACAGGCATCTCATAAAAAGAAAGTTCAGATTTGAAAATTATGGATTATGTTTGTCACATTTTAAATTTAACAGCTGAAAAGATGAAATTTCTTTATCAATAAATGTAGATAAATACATTAATATTTTTTATATCATGAAAAAAGTCTAAAAAGAAATAAAAATATAAGCATTTCCAACAGCTGCATGATATACATGCTGATTGCTTTTAAAGAAATGTTTCTCTAAGATCCTCAACCAGTGGAATTTATTTTTTGTACTTTCAAGGTACTGAAAATCTTAATTGTCTAAATCTACTGTAGACACTTGTAGAACCTTTTATGAAGATTCAACCAATGTTAAATTAATTCATATTTGTATTTAATTTTGTTTTACTGCAATGAATGGTACATTACTAAGTTTAGTCATGTAGCAGCATATGCATTAGTTATTAATTTTATTTTTGTCACATTTAAAAATACAGGATGTTTATAAAGTCCCGGACCCATTTTGATGTTTAATAACTCATAAAATAATAAAGATAGATTAAAATTAATAACATAAATGGTTAGATAGACTCAAAAAGTTTCATGACCTTTGTCAATGAACTTCCACGTGTGCCCCCTTCATTGCACGGAGAATATCAAGTCGATATTCAATTTCACGCCGGGTACCGGCATCCACAGAGGCTATTGCGGTTGTAATTCTGGCTTTTAGGTCATCAATGTTCGACACTCTCCTCCTGTAAATGCTGTCCTTTAATTGTTCAAGTTTCGGAACTGGACGATAGGCCTAGGAGGATGGCCTTTGCAACAGATATGCTAAGGAGGATAGAAGATGATGCTGAATTTCTGAAGTGCATAATGTTCTACGATAAAGCATTCTTTAATCTTTCTCTCATTGTTAATCGCCATAATGTGCGCATATGGGGATCTGAAAACCCCCATGAATACCGTGAGGCACAAAGGGATTCCCCAAAGGTTAATGTGTGGTGGGGACTAATGCACGACCGAGTCATTGGGCCTTTCTTTTTTACAGAAAAGACGGTCTCATCAGTCGTATACTTAGACATGTTGGAAAACTTCGTATTTCCACAACTAGAAGAGCTTCAGCCACGTCTTTTTGCAAAAAGATGGTGCACCACCTCATTGGGGTACCATCATTCGTAGTTCTTTGAATGACCATTTTACAGGAAGATGGATTGGGTGAGGAGATCCAATTCCTTGGCCACCCAGATCACCTGATATAATGCCACTGGACTTTTCTTTTGGGGATCTGTAAAGGACAATGGTTTACAGGAGGAGAGTGCCGAACATTGACGACCTTAAAGCCAGAATTACAACCGTAATAGCCTCTGTGGATGCCAACATGCTTGCCGGTACCTGGCGTGAAATTGAATATCGACTTGATATTCTCCGTGTGATGAAGGGGGCACACATGGAAGTTCATTGACAAGGGTCATGAAAACTTTTTGAGTCTATCTAACCATTTATGCTATTAATTTTAATCTATCTTTATTATTTTATAAGTTATTAAACATTAAAATGGGTCCGGGACTTTAAAAACACCCTGTGTTATAATGAATAAAAGTTTCTCTTCTCTCCTGAAATTTTCTCAATATAAACGTGTAAGAAAATTACAAAATGTAATTACCTAAAAGGCATAAAATTATATTAATATGTAATTAAATATTAATACATTTAAATTAGAATCATATTATAAACAGTTCAGAAACCTTAATCATGTATATAAACAAAGCAAACTTAAGTCAGTTTCGAAGTTTTTGAAATCGTGTAACCATGCAATCAACTTTCCAGTAATTCACAGTTTTTCGTATTTCAAGGTTCGGAGCTATGACGTTTGAAGCTATTTCTGTCAAGTATGTGATTACATGATACATAAATTTCTAGCCAATAATGAAATGATTTTATAAGTTGTTAAATTAGCAGGTGTGTTTGCTGTAGCAAATGCATCTTTTTCAGTTGTCAAATAATTTTTTTAATAGATTTTCAATTTTCTTTCATTTTATTTTGAAAGGTGTGGATATTGTTGTTACAATCAATAAGCTGCACTTACAATTTTGCAGTTTACGATTAGAGAACTTGGACAAAATTATACAAAGAAAGAGTGGATGGAATCCAAGTAGAAAATTGAAAGATGCAGTTGGAATTGTAAAGTATACAGAACTACCAAAACTAATACCGGCTATCTTAGCAAATTCTCATGTAGTACAAAGTGCAAACAGGTTTTCTGTCTTGGCACTGGGAAAAAAAAGATTAAGTATAGATTTGCTATGAAGGTTGACATGGAAAATCTTTTATTAAAATATGAAAAAATGATTGGTTTTATTGATGACATGGAAAATCTTTTATTGGTGAAAACAAGTCAAGCAATTGCTATGAACAAAATTATGATCGTCCTTTTTCAAAGCAAAATCTGCCACCCTTGTTAACACTAAATTAACTAAGAAAAGAAACTAGCAATAATATTTTTGACATGTGAGTATTTTCATACAATTTACATTCAGGAATTGGTGTCAAACTTTAGATATGAGTCAAATAATGTGTGAAGTTAGTTAATTAGTTAAAGATTTCTTCTTGTATATTTTTATTATCCAGAAATGACTTGTTGCTGAGAAAATTCTCCTGCTTCCTTAAAAAATCTCCCCCCCCCCTTTTTTTTAAAAATTTGATAGCGGTTGTAACAAGAAGGTTCACGGCATCTCTTTTCTTGCAAAATTAATCAAGATAATTTTGAGCAAATTTGTTGATTTAGGTTAGTTTGTAGTGCCAATTACTGATCACTAAATTTCAAACCACAGATTTCAAGATTTTTTTTTTCTCAAATTAAAAACCAAATCTGTAAAATAAAAGTTTCTTACTTTCTGATCAATAGTTCTATATTGGGTGAAACAGCATTTATTGTTAAGTACTGTTGTATACAAGCTATATAAAAATTTAGATTTACAAAATCCCCCCCCCCAGTATTTTTAACTGTAGTTATATAATTCTTTACATAATTTTAGGAAACTTCATGTATGGAAATATATATCTAGGATTAATATTTATAGAAATAAAACTTGTATCCACCAATTCTTAACATCTTGCAAAGTTCTTTTCAGTTTATAATGTGTATGTGAAAACTAACTCAGTGCATGTATATTTGCAGGATGCTCGAACCCAGTATTTTCGCTTTAAAGAATATGTGAAGAAACTGAAAGCTAAAACTGAGTAAATTTCCTTCCATTATAATGTATTATTGATTTTAATTTTTATGCTGTACATATTTCTCTAAAAACTGAACACATTCAGAAAGTAAAAATAAATGTTTGAAAATTGTAACTTAATTCTTTTTTTTTAACCATTATTGATAAAAAAAATGATAAGCAGCATTCTTAAGAAAGGAATAGTAAAAATCTGTTAAGAATTATTATGTACTTTTATTTTTAAAAACTAATAAATGTTTGGTAAGTTCTTTAAGGCAAAGTGCAAGAAGACTATCTGCGTAAGAGAAGGAGTGCCTTTAAAGAGAACCTTTTTTGAGAAAATAGCTCACATTTACAATGTATGAAGAAAAATGTAGCTTATGCATTTGTCAAGAGAAAAAAACTAAAATGATATAGAAAAATTATTAAAAGTAGTTCATAACAGGTAACTGAAAATATAACATTCGTGTATATATATAATTAGAAAACTTTTTATATACCATCTTCAAGGAACAGAAATTCAATTAAAACCATGAATTTTTAAACATTTTTTAGTAAAAAAAAAAAAAAAAAAAAAAAATTTTAATTGAAAAAGTAGCTATTGCCATTGATCGCAGATTAATCAACTTATCAAGGGGAATAAACCAATCTACCATTAATTGACAACAACTAAATTAATTTAGAGTCTTTCATCTTTCTTACAACTAAGCATCAAATTATACTTCTGTCAAAGCCAAATCATAAGTCACGAATAATACTCAATCAAAATAAAGCCAGTAGTCCATTTAAGCCCAAAAAATCTTCATAAACAAAATAAATTAGTAAATAACCTTTTAAATTTATGTTGCTCACTAAGAACACAACTAAACGGGATACTTACTTTAGAAGATCTATCCTCGATACTCTCATTTTCAAACTCAAATACAAAGGTAAAAATAAAAGTTATAGATATTTTAAATTAAGTTATACATATTATTATTTATATTCAAAATCAAAAGAAGATCAAAATTGACAAAATCCTTAAAAAAGTATTTAAAAAATCTTTTTAAAGATCAAACACAGGAAGGAAATTAAAATTAACTTACTTGCCTGCTAAATTTAAAATGAAATGGCTGGAAATACAATTGTATTCAATGATGTAATGTAAGACGGTTATCGTAAAAAGTGTTGTTCTCTATTTAAGATAATTTAGCCTTAAATTCCATTGAAACTTTTGAAAGTTTCTTGGAGATAATATATTGAGAGTAGGCTGGTACTAAAATAATGCTTAAAGCTGCCATTTAGTTAGAATATAAATTCTAAATAAAAGTAATTAATGAGTAAATTAAAAAACCTATGACCTGCGCTAAAGCTGCAAAATAATAAACCAATAATTTATAATCAGAAAACTTTTTATGTACCATCTCCAAGGAACAAATTTTTTATAAAATGTTTAGTTTTATCATCTAGCTATCCAAACTGGATAATTGTTTATTAATAAAAACATATAAACTGCAAAGTAAAATACAATATATTTCAGAAGTTTAAAAAATGTTTAACAAATATAAAAATTAATCATTTTGCAGTAAAGGAATAGCTATAATTTTCAAATGATTCTTACTAATGATAATTTATAAAGCTGTTATTAGCACCTGTAATATGTTGTTTTGAATAATGCTTCATAGCTTGTTGGATAAAAAGTTGTGGAAACTTCAAAGAAATAACCCAGATATAAAATTTGTCATTAAAGTATATGTTATTAAGAATTGCTCACATATGCAGAATTTAGAAAAACGGAAGGATAGAATTTTCCATTTAACGATATTTTATTATCTTCAGTAACAGTGCCATTGTTGAAAATTCCATCAAAAATTTTTTCTAAAACTTGACTTAAAATTTTATGTAAATAAAAATGAAAATTCTAAAGCCAGATACAAATTTTATGTTATTAGAAACATCTTTATGAATAATGCTAAAAGTGTAAATTTTTCAAGTTGCATTATAAGTAATATATTTTACCTTCATTTTTATTTATTATTTTAATTAAATAGAATATAAGTTTTATCAAATTATATTATTAAAAAATAGAATCAAAATCATTTAGAACCACTCTGCTGACTTACAATTGCTACGTTATAAAGGAAATGCATATCAAACATTAAATTTGCTGGAAAGATATAATAGTATGCTATCATATGCAAATAATTAGCATTTCATAATATGCACACATTACACGCATACAAAAGAGCAGACCAAAATGTCAGTTTTCTTTCAGAAATCATGTTTATTTTCTGTTCTTTGTATGGAAGTTCATGTTATGCTTATGTAAAAAAAAAATGGAATTCATACCACACATCTCTGAATTTGATCATTGGAAAATCATAGCATATTGGATTGTAGATTATCTTACTGCACAGTTGCTGCGCATGTTGGTTAAGATTAATTTATTGTAATAAGAATTTGCAACTGATGTGTCTAGGAGAGCCACACAGAGCAGCATATGAATTTTAACAACCCCCACTCACTAATACCTGAGACAACATACATCTTGTTCTGTGCATCACTATCAGGGATTCTATAACCACACATGTATCTTCGGTCAGGAAACTGAGTGTGATGCATAGCACTGAGTATCCACATGTATAGCGCAATGATGTCGGTAGCATCATGGATTGTCAGCAACCACTGCTTTGACTGCCTTGATATTACAGCACAGGAATCAGTGCCTATAATGGTGTGTGCAGTGATACAGATGGAAACATCAATGGTGTGATTTTATCTTTTCTGATGGAGCCTCCTTTTCTTATGGCATCGTGATGCCTATACCTGTGTATAGAGATACTGATGGAATCGAACATTGGAATCTTGCATTCTTCATTATCATATTGGCCCAGCCCTCAGATTGATAATATGGGGGTGCCTTGAGGTGTACATCTTATTCACTCTTAATCAACATATCTGGTACTTTGACCAGCCAAATTTAATTTTTGAGATTTTAATGCCTGCTACTCTACCATATCTTTGGAATGTTTGCTGTTCTGTCTTTCAACAGGACAATGCAAGACTGTTTGTTGCCCACCTTGTCTTATGGTTCTTCGATACACAAGGTGTTCCAATCCTGCCTTAGCCAGCACATTCTCTAGACCTCTCCTGAAAGAAAAAATATCTAGTTAAAGATTGTGTAAAGAACGACACAGTAGCTTCTGCTAACCAGCGTGACAAAAAGATTTTAGCTTAGACTGTAATAACCTGTAACTACCTACCAAAGTCTGTCAAATCCATTCTTAGCTACATAACAGATGCTGTTTTTGCAAATGTTCTCAAAATTACCTGAAATTTTATCATCCTATTATTTCATCCTTCCATTATAATGTATTTGCATAAGATAAATGTGATTCTGCTAACTTCTTTTCTTCGTGATGTAGCTAGCCAACAATGCACATATGGTGTTTTTAACCACACAATTATTCACGCTATGTACAATGTAATTTTACAGTTTCAAAGATAAATTATCTTCTGCCGCAAAATTGAGAAAAGTCTTAAAATTGGTAGGTTGTCAAGAAAGAGCATCTGCTAGTAGCATAGCTGCCAGGGCTGAAATAAAAAAAACTGGGAGATTCTTCAATAGAAATCAGGAGTTTCTGGAAGGTTTTTGTGTCACATAGTGGTGCTGTTTCAAGAGAACTCTGAATTGATTTAAATTCATTTTTAAATGCATGATTTATGTCAATGACTGTTTATAATATGATTCTGATGTAAATTATGTTAATACTTAATTAGATATTGCAAATTTTATGTTTTTTACCTAACTTCATTTTGTAATTTTCTTACACTTTATATTGAGTAGAGAAAGACAGTTTTGTTTATCAAAGTACTTTTAAATACAATGAAAATAAAACTATAATTAATTTGTAGAATCATTAGGTTATACTGATGCAGGAACATGAAAAATGTGCAATGCCTTTGCTGGATTCAAATTCAGGACCTCCTAAATGCACATCAAGCATGCTTTCAATTACACCACATAGGTATGTGAAAAGGAGGGCGAAAATATGTTATATGTCCCCCCTTTTAAAGAGTGGTTTGGGATTAGGGTCCCAAATCCTGATGGTGACCAATTATCGTTCGCCACCTTTTAGTTTGGGAGCCATTTATACTTTCAGAATTTTTCATCGTCAAGAAACAAGAAATCTGCAATGCCATCGCCGGAATTCAAACTCTGGACCTCCGAAATATGCATCGAGCCTGCTTCCAGTTTCATGATGAGCCCTTAAATCTTATCTCAGTCAAAAATAAATTAAACTTTATTTCATATATTTTAATATCTGGCAATTTTTATAAAAATTTCCACCCTTAGTCTAATTAATAAAAGATGTTTCTAACAGTATATATTATATACATAATGACAGAAAAGTCATCTGTCTATTGCTCTGTGGTGAGTTTGCTACATTTTAAATACAACTATTATCATAAGTAATAATCAGAAAAGATAATTTCGGAGACATGCCTAAACCTGTTTCCTGAAATTTGTGCCTCATTTTCAGTTATTATTTTAACGGAATAGCATGACTATATGAATGTGGAGTAACTCAAAGATCCTGGATTCAATTTAAAGTCACTATGTACAGAATTTTAAATTGTCAAAAGAGAGGTTCCCAAAACACAGAGTAACCCTGTGACATTGTGCATGTTCTATAAGAAAAAACGTACAAAAAATTCTCTTTAGAGTATATTACTGTGTACTGCTTCATGTCTTCACAGTTATACAAGGTGATTTTAAAACATCTTGCAAAAATTGTAAAAGCAGGCAGAGTAGACTGAGATAAGATTTTGGGATAAAATCTATGTGAAGTAGCATGTTTAAGTCCGGGTATGTAAGAATGAATGGTTATGAACAAGTCCTTAAAAAAGACAGAAAAAAATTAAAAGGAAGAACCATTTTGATTTTTCAGCATTTTACAATAAATGCTACCACCAACATTAATACAGGATTCACAACAGCAGAAATCATAGCCTCTGAATCTTCACTGGACTGCTTGGGACTTGTAGGTCATGCTCTTAATGTGCCCTCAGAAGAAGAAATATATGCATGTCGAATCTAGTGAAAATGATGACAAAGCAATAGGCTCACCTCATACAATCCAGTGGGGGCCGTAAGTAGTGTTTATTTCTTGTGTTACTGCCGTAGTGGCTGGCACTCTATCATATTGGTACAGCTTTCATGTGCGAACTTCTCAAGAAACATCAAAAAGTATTCTACCAAAATATCCTGTAGAAAAGCTCAAGCAGTAATGGAGAAGCTTTCCTCGAAGACTTAGGATTTCATGTCGCAAGGATTACTGAGCACCCAAAGCTGAGGATTGTAGATGTTATGCACATTCATGCAAAGATAGCCTCATCAGTAAAATAAGATTTTCACAAGGAACTGAGGATTTGCTGCAGCCTACTGTAGGTACCAGTTGGCTAAGTTCTTGGGCATTTTATGTATGATTGTTCATCCAGTTTCAAAGCCTACCTGGATACTCTGCTAAAGATATGAATGCATTTCTTCCTTATTTAAAGTCTTCCAAATGGTTAATTCACATCAAAAGCATGTCCAACAGCACTCTTGCTTGTTGCAGGATTATTATTACAACTTCTTCCACTATAGGCATTCTGCAATATTTCCCTCTACTCACATCATGCCTACAAACACAGAACGATTCACTGTTGTACAGCTGTCAGTTAATACGCTCGAATATTTGGCAGTTAACAGCTGTTTACTTGGGAATTCATCCTTTGACCAGCTGCTCTTGATAAATTTCATGTAGGTAAGCTATTCATTTTATAGAAACATATATCGCTTGAACTCCATGAGGGGAATGACGATTTATGCTAGCAGACTGCTTTCTCCAACCAGTTGCAAGAGTGCCCTCTACCATCTCAGTATGCTATTTCCATATATGAACTTCATTACAAAATTTGCTTATTTTCGTTCCCTTTGCCTGCCTTTACAGTTTGCCAGATATTTTTAGAATCATGTTGTATACTGAGATTTTTCTATCTGAATAAGTTGTTAATCATGTCAAAAATGGTAGTTATTTTTTATAGCTGCTATCAGAGCCATTCAGAAGTACACTGGTGTGCAAAAATTAAGGACGAAGTCGAAAAAATAGCATATCAGCTGAATGAAGAGGCGGAGCGGACAGAAAGACCAATCAGGAGATTAAGTAAGGTGATGTACGGTAGCACATGCGCAGATATGCAGGTAGACGTAATGGGGGAGTGTCTGAGTAGTATAAAGCATGTTATCGGTGTAAGATCAGTATTTCTGGCAAAGAGATTGCACGCCGTATAGCAGTTAAAATCACACCGAGTTGCTGCCTCAGCAAAAAATGGCGAATAATCAATCTATTAGATGACATCTGGATGCTTTTACCCGAGGTCGAATCATTGGGAAGTTGGAGGAAGGCCGCAGTGTGACAAGTGTGGCTGCAGAGTTCGGAATTGCTCACAGCATCGTTTCACGACTTTGGAGACAATTTCAAACTACAGGAACAGCTATCCGGGAGTTTAGTAGTGGTCGTCCACGAGGAACCACACCCGCACATGACCGGTATGCCTTACAGGCCAGAAGAAACAGGCGGCAGACAGCGGAAGAAATCGCTAGACACACGACACAGGCGACTGGACGACCAATATCGCGCTTTACCGTGGCCAGAAGACTGCACGGTGGTGGTCTGTTTGCACGACGTCCTGTACGGTGTGTACCTCTAACGCCTGCCCATCGGAGAAGGTGTTCTCTGTGGTGCCGGGAACACCGGAATTGAAGAGACAATGAATGGGTACGAGTACTCTTTACAGATGAGAGCAGATTCAGTCTGAGTAGCGATTCTCATCGCATACTCATCTGGAGAGAGCGGGGAAGCCGCAATCATCCCTCAAACATCATTGAAAGGGACAGGTATGGAGGTGGCGGTGTTCTCGTTTGGGGAGGCATCATGCTTGGTAGTCGTACAGACCTGCACATCTTTGACACAGGTTCAGTCAACGGGATCCTTTATTGTAACGAGATTCTTCTTCAATATGTGCGTCTTTTTAGAGGCGCTATGGGTCCGCAGTTCCTTTTCATGGACGACAATGCACTATGTCATCGCACGGTAGCTGCCGAACAGCTCTTAAGAGCGAGGATATTGAACGTTTGGATTGGCCTGCACGATCTCCGGGTCTCAATCCCATCGAGCATGTATGGGATTTTCTAGGCAGACGCTTGGCAGCTCGTACCTTACCACCAGTAACGATTCCGGAGCTTCGTTTGGCGCTGCAAGACGAATGGGCAGCAATGCCTCAACAACTCATTGACACCCTCATTCTCAGCATGGGCAGACGCTGTGAAACCTGCCTAGCAGTCAGGGGAGATCATATCCCCTATTAAAGACCGGATGTTTCTTGCTGGACACCCATCACAGGGATGTTTCGGCCTTCAGTCGCATTGTGCTCCATGCTACTTTTTCAATAAAGCTTCTTTTTTTCCCTCTGATTTCTCTTTTAGTAAGTGTTGCTTACATTACTCATGTTCTTACGTATTGGGGATCTTACAGTATTAAATGTGTTGATTTGGAAAGCTTTTGCACAAAGTTATATTGAAAAAACCGTCTCGTCCTTAATTTTTGCACACCAGTGTATTTTAAAGGCATATTTAATGTGGAAAACAATTGGTATTGAAATAAATTGTTATTGATGCTATAAAGGGCAGTTAGTTTTTATAATTGCTCTCAAAATCATTCAGATGTATTTTAAAGACATATTTGATTTGAATTTTTAAAGTTTTAAAATTTATCATGGATTAAGATGCTAGAAGGATGTTTCTTGATTAGAAATAATGCTGATTGATGACAAGTCGCCTTTTTTCCCCCTTAATTTAATTTTTAGCCCAGAGAAAAAGAATTTTAACATGAAAAATATCTTAATACGAAAGGTATGTTTGATATCCAAAATTAGCCAAGGTAATAAACTAATTAAACCTATAGACTGGTATGTTAATTCATACTTGTAATATCGGAATATTCATTTTGTAATCTTGTCATGTCATACTCACTTTTAAAACCACCACATCTGGCCAGATAGAATTCCAACAAGTATTTAAAAAAAAACTTTTTTTTTCTGTAATGTGCAAACTTGATTATTTTCACACATTAATTCTAGAACAGAATATTTTTTTTTTTTCAAATGTGGCTAATGCTAACTTTATTCATAGTTCACTTAGCATGTTTTAGTTCATCCAAAAAATAGAAACAGAAAACATTTTTAGAGAAATGTGTTTCAAGTAATATGCCTTAAATCGAAATGATACTCTAATCAAACATTCGAATTAGCGATGTTGTATTTGATGGTAAAAATACAGCTTTCACATTGTTATAAAGTAAATCTATATAATGTCCTTGAACGTTATCAATAAATAAAAATTCGAATTTTTTTTCGCTTCGTATAAAGTTCAACATCAGGAGCAAAACTGTGACCCAAGCTTTTTTATTAGCATTTCAGTACACATGAAGATCACTTTTATTCAAGATTTTCATCACTAGAAAATTAATAGCTATAGGTTTCATTAAACTATCAACTGAAGCATTGTTACATAAATAAGCAGAAAGTCATTCCTTTGAAATCTTAAATTCTGCAGTTGATCTGTCATTCCAAGACAGATATGTCATACGCAGTTTCCCCCCCCCCTTCTTTTTAGAAATCTAGAACAGACCCATCTTGTTACTTGTTCTAAGAACCTTCTTCAACAATTTTAAGAGAGTGCTTTTTAGCAGCTTTCTCATCAGCTGAGGCCATTTCTCTTTTGTAACTTTAACACTATCTAAGGAATAATTTTCCTTACATAACATCAAAGTAACAATCTTTCTAAATTTCTTGAATCAAGCTTTGCTTCATGAAGACTCTGTTGTTTGATTTAAAGTTAATGGTTGTTTTACTCTGATGCTATTAAAAACTTTTAATTGCCTTATTCCTTATGAAATTAGTGTCTATTTGTGTTTGGATATTAGCTTTTATTCAAAGTACCTTTCCCATTAACTCCATATCTGTATCTTTGACGTAAGAAGTAGGTTTTAAATTTTTAGAAGATCCAGCTGCTATGGTCGATGTAATATTTTCAACATTTTTATAGTATATCTAACTTTTGCTTCATTTAATTGTAAATGTTTTGCTACGAAAGTTGAACCTTCTTCAATTTTTTAACTGCCTAATATTTCAATGTTTATTTCCAAAGTAATTACCTTTTCTTCAAGATTTGTTTCCTAGGAGCCATTATAAAGACTAAAATGATGCAAACACCTAATAAGAATTAACAAAATATCAGGAAAAAAATTCGTATTATGTTATGTTTATAAAATTTACGTTAATATGCTCTTAAATCTGGTAACCTACTAAGGCTGGGAACATGGTGTAAAAATACATACTTGTATACCATGAATAACATAATCACTTCATATATAAACTGTATGTATATCTATTTCCATGTTATGCTGTATGCATGCAGCCTAGAATGGAAATGAGTCAAATTTCCAATTTTGCAGAACTGAAGTTTCTTACATTTCCACATTTATGAATATGATGCACCATGTAAATATATCTTTCTTTACTTTTCTGTCTTAACTTCTTTTTAGCCCAAAGGAATGTTAGCTCAGAAAGGCTATTAGTCTGGAAATGGGATTTAGTGCTGAATCATTTTTCAAATTGTTGCCACCAAATATTATCACCCTGTATTATTTTAAAAGAAATTAAATAAAGGAGAATGTGCATGAACGTAGGTATGTTTCTCGTTTTGTGAAAAAACAACAGTATCTAGTGTTATCAAATTTTTGATAACATAATACTCCACTCGAACATGGACACCCGGAATCCCAAATTTTGAATTTTTTTTTTAAATTATCTATTTCACATTTTGTAAAACTGTAACGAATTTTTGATTAACAAATTCAACGATTTCATAGTGAGCAATGGCAACAGTGCATAGGAAAAAACACTTTTATCTCCAGTGCTTGAGACTGTCTATCGGAAATTCTAAAAATATGTTTCTAAATATTTTGTGATGTTACTGTTGAACTGAATTTTGTGTGTTTAAGTGCGAAGAACATGATATTTAGTAAAAGGTAACACACAAAACGTTAAAAAAACACTAGTTTGAGCGTATATAAAATCTGAAAGCTTTCAGACTTTTTTTTTTAATAATAAATCTTCTTTTAGAACTGTCTGTTCTTTTAATACCTATTTGGTGGTAGCAATAATTTTTTCATTTGTGTGGCTCGACTGTGTTCAATGTGAAATTCAATTTGTTCATACTACAGTCACAATATATAAATTTCATTGAGATTAAATAGGTTCATCAAATTATGCACACACCCCACGTGACCTGATATTGTTATTTCCCGGCGTTAAAATAAAACTAATTTGCCATAAACTGTTTCTATTCATATACCCTTTTTAAATACTAAGAGAAAGCAAAAAAAGTTTTAATTATTATTTTCAATAACTTAAATAAAAATATGCAAACTAGTCAGTTTTAGTTCTTTAAGTTTTGTTTTCTAAAATAGAGTTAAAGAAAATATGTAGTATGCTAATAGTACACAATGTTCATTCTGTCCAGAAGATTTGGTACTCTTCTGTTCGGGGCTGGATTCAGAAATGTATACAACTGTACATGTGTGTAGGTATGTATGTGCGTACATATATGTGTGTGTATATACACTCATACATACGTAAGTACATATGTACATGCATACATGAACACATACATACATTTCTGAATTCATTGCTTGTAACAGAAGAGTACCTCAAAAAGCCATGTATTAAGAGATGAAAAAGGAAAGTGGAATATTTGACGATCATTCAAAAGAAATAACTTGAAAGCAGAAAATGTGAAAATAAATTTATGTTCGCTAATTAGAATCGAACCGATAACCTTTGACTTAGGTACGTACGTGAAGGTATCAGACAAAGAAAATCGATCCAAAAGTATGTTTTGATGAAAAGCTGTTAACTACAGAAATCGCTAATAACAAACATACAGATATTTTAATTTAATCATGGGAAATTTTTGTTACTAATTTAAAAAAAATTATTAGAATAGTTTTTGAATTATGACGTCGCATGTATTTTATTATGGGTGACCTTGACCCCGAAACCGTGCGCTAATTTCCGTAATTGAAAGGAAACTTAACAGGCCATAAAAGTTAAGCATTTGGTGCTGCCATCTACTATTCTGAATTACAACTAAATATTGCAACTGGGGGGAGGGGAATGAAAATTAACAAAAAGTAAACACCATTGTTTTTTATGACGATTTTTAAGATTAACGCTCTCGTATTTCTAAGAAAATGAAAAAATAATTTTTTATTTTTATTTAAACTCTAAAAATTAAAAGCAACCAACAAATACATGAAAATAATTAAGGTACACTAGAGAAGTTCGCTTATAAGTATTTTGGAAAAAATATTTTAACTTTGTAGAGCAAAAGTTGCTTAAGATGTATCTCTTATCAAAAAATAAAAATAGCTAGGTCTTTTTTATTTTTCTCCCCCTCCCCGGCCAGTAAATGTATTTTTGTTACAGAATATTCCTTTAAAATATTCTGTTATTTAGTATATTCTCAACTGGATTGTCTTAAAATTCTAAGTCCATTAGAATAAGGCTGAATCTGAGAATGTAGTTCAATCAATGGAAGATTAAAACAATTTCACTGTCGAAAAGCAAATGTTTAATTATTGTTACTATAACTGCGTACCTTTCTTCAAAAAATATATTTAAGAAGCACTGATATTGCAAAACGTTGCTGCCTTAGCTTAGTTAACGAATGATACTCAATTCCTTTTTTTTTTTCAGACATGGTATAGATTGTGATGGATTTTATTCGATATATCATGTTCTACATGCAGAGTATGTATGATGGAATAGCCGTTTCTCTTTGTAATGTTTTAAAGTAGGCATTAGACTGGACATCCAGTTTGATGCGCTGCTACCACTAGTAACTTACTTGGATTGCGTAAATTATTGAATCACGCTGAAGTTTTAAAATTATGGTTAAGATTACCTGTTGAAATCTATAATATGTCAGAAAATGTTTGAAAAAGCAAAATTTTAGAAAATGATTGGATAGTTGAAATAACAGTGTCTAGGTGATAAATACCATGTTCAACACTTACCATTCCTAATTGCTTTTTTAAATGGAGTTATTTATGTTAAAAAAAATGAAAACAGTCAGCAGATCTTGAAGTAAAATGTTTTAGATATGAATAAATCTGTGAGGATAAAAATGTGTTTTTTACTTAGTGTTAATTTTAAATTAATTTATATATTTCACAAATACTGAATACATCTAGGTAAAAATTCTTTTCGTGTATAAGACCAAGAAGAAATATTTTTATACAACTTGGAGAATTTTGCTTGCCTTAATATTGATTCTGAAAGAAAAAGTACATTTCCAATGAACTAAACATGGATTGTTATACAAGAAAAGAATGATTTTTTCGAACGCTGTTGTTCATTTTTTGTTTAATAAATGACAATAATAATGATTAATGTTTCAACATGTACAAAAGCAAATTAATAATTATAAACGGTATACGTTTGAGAAGAACAAAATACCTTTCGGATTGGGTTTATCTCCCCTGAAAAGATCATATTTGCGTATCAGATTTACAACAAAAAAATTACGTATTACGTCATCAAGTGGTATCTGACAGCAGCGATACATTACATCCAAGGTAGTTATCTAAGAAATGTGAAGATATCAATCACGCCTTATTCGTTAATTAAACATTTCGATTTTGTATGAAGTTTTTGAATTTTGCATGTAATGGGTATGAAATCTATTTTAAATTGAAAATAAAAAGTATCCATTGTTTTAGCTTTTCGAACATGTAACTTTTAACGGAAAGCTAAACAAGATTCAGTATGAAAAAAGAAAAATTAACTCTCTTGGAAATATTCTCTTAATTTGCAATAATGTGCAGCTCTATACGAAGCTGAATTGTTTGCTGATTGAAACTTTAGTAACCTTGAAATGCTTTCCTACTTTGCAGTAACCGAAATATTATTCCCATGAATTTATTTCGCTTGTGTGTTTTAAATTCATGTTTAAGACTTTTGTGAAGTAATTTCAAATTCTGGAGAATCTGAACTAGTTCATTTTTATTGGAGAAAATTACTTGATGAATTAAAAATAATTTTCAAGCTTACAACTGCTTAAAATTAAATTGATTGATTGGATCATTCTTTGAGACATCGCTTTGAAAACAATTTCTTACTTTAATAAAAAAAATATGATAAATGTTTAACTGCTGGTGGTTATTACTGGAGCTAATGCTAATTGGATTACTAAATATGAAATGCTGAGGTGAATTTTTAAATTTCGCGCGTAAATAATCAAGATAAAAAGGTACTAAATTAAATTGTATTGTATTACGAGATATTTATAGGCTTGATTTTGATGTATCTTGATGGTATTTAGAGCTGTAAATACTAGGAATCGTGATACCGGCAACAAAGCAGCAGCAACAACCTCATTCCAGCTTCCAGAGTACTAACTTTCGTCCAATATGGCTGCCAGCGTCAGTGATTCGTGCACGTCCTCCTCGTTGGAGGTTGGTGGCAATTGCAGCTGCCTCTGCGCTGTTGCGAGTCGATATCAGGACAAGGGTAGAGGTAGAGACGGCTGAAGAACAACCTTCGCGGAAAGCCGGCGAAGTGGTTTATCGTGAAATTCTCTTCTTTGCTTTGCACCGTTTCTCGCATGAAAAGATGTTGGCGTTCGATGGGTTCTTTTCTTTTGGTTTGAGGTCACCGGATTTTGATCTTTGGATTATGTGGCGGTTGTCGTGGTATCGTTTCTGCGGATTTCTGAAACAATGGCGTCTTACAGACTTGATTGCGCGGGCGTGAATTTGAGTTGAGGATTTTAGATAGATGAAATATTCGTAATTGTTTATTTATTAAAAGAAAAAGAAAGAAGCGAAAGGTTGAAATTTTAATTCATTTATCAGAATTCTGATAACATTTCCCAAATATCTGCAAATCACGTTGTTAAATCTTTCATTGATGAGAAATTTAAATGCTTTAGATTGCGCAAGAATGGCGAAGGTCTGCCGCTGGGTTGCGGTAATCGAACTTGAAATTAAACTGTTATATCGTTTTTGCAAACCGGATGTTGAGGAAATTGCGTAAAAGCCACCGGAGTTAAGAGTGTCGTAACTACTGAACCGCGATTTGAGCCTTAAGTTTTGCTTTTTCGTTCTACCTGCAAATTTTTTATTTGGTGGCTAATGAATTATGAACATTAAATTGCAAAACCACTAATGTACGCACCTGTAAGAATGGACTGAAATCCCTTTTACAAGTAAGTGGATTTCGATTCTGCTTAATAAATCTTGTGGGCAGACTGTGACTAAGCAGATAAGCCTTTTAACATTGTAGTAGGTCTTGAGTTCGAGTCTCGGAGCTGGTGCTTGTTGCATGGACCTCTTGTGTTCTTTCCAGGTTGCAGCGTTAGGAGAGTGGGTATAAATGCCCTTACTGATGAATTAAGGAGGGATGCTTAAATCTTCTTGGAGAATTGTTGATTTGTCAATTGATTATATCAAAGCACGAGACTTTTATCTGATTTAAGAGTGATGCTTTCGTGAAAGATATTCTAAAGGAAATAGTCCACCAGCGGCCTAGCACTAAAATCGCTGAACACTGTTAGGTCCGACCTGGGTTCGATTCCAGGCGAACGGGCTGGCTGCATTGGCGTTTTCGTGATTTTCCTCGTGTGTACATGTATACGAGCCAGTTTTCCTTAGAAAGTAATCCACGAAGACCTCTATTCCCTTGGGCTTAAATAAATGGATCTGTTCTAAAGGAAATTTGCTGCCCTACATCAGGGGAAAATTCAGTATACAGGTCAATCCTGTTCCCGGGCAAGCAAAGCGAGACAAATTACCCATGTTCAACGCCTTATCCATTCAGCTTTTGATTAAATGTCATTCAAGGAGAACTAGTTAGTATTCGAGCTAAGCGTTGAAGAGCATTATGAAAATTCAGTGCAATGAGCCCGTTGTTTAGAAATCGAAATCAGGGCGAACTACCAGTGTTCAGAAACGTTATCTACTCGGCTATTGGTTCAGGTTTTTAGAAAATTAAAATTTGGGAATGAAGTTTTTTTTTTTTTTTTCTCCCTAAGAGGTGGCCCTGGATAGGCCTGCCGAATATTGGTAGTATGCCTTGGATTCGAGTTTCAGCTATTCAATGGCCTTTTATTGGATTATTATCCAGCCTTCTCATTAATGACTCATTTGTTATCTAAATACGAATCAGTTCCCATCAGAAGTTCTCCGTGAAAGCATTCCTTCTCTTGGGCAGCTCACCACTGACTAAGTAGCAAGTTTCACTAATAATTTCACCTGGTCTCAATCCCAGGCGAACGGGCTGTCTGCATGGGTGCTTCCGTGGTTTTTATCATGCGTAACTTGGATAAGAGGCAGTTTTTCTTAGAAAGTGCCCCACGAAAGTGTCCCTTGTTTTAAGCAGACAGCCCTAGCGTGCTTTGTCATGATCAAATAAACCAAACCAATCTCTTTCCTTAGGCAAATAGCCGTAGTGCGCTTTGTGATATTTATTGCTCCAGCCAAGTTGCAATCGCGAAAACTCTCCATATCGATATTTAATTTTAAAATAAATGAATAAGCATATCCAGTGTCTTAAAATAAGTGGCCCCAAAACTTTGCATTGATGTGTGCTCCAGCTTCATAAATTCGTCACTGATTACGAGTCTGCTTACCTTAGAAAGTTTTAAGTGGGAGGGCATGATATTCACGGATTATCTACATATCTTTGGCATAGTTTTGATATTACAAATATGAAATATATGTTGTGAGCAGTGGCGCTGAAATACAAGGATTTTTCCCACTGGTTTCTGGAGATTTAAAAATATTGCAATTTAGAAATAATCATTAGTATCGTGGAGAAATGAATTGGTTTTTTTAGGAAATTTCTGGGGAATTATAAATGTTTAACAAAAAACAATGTAAAATTTTACTAACATTTGTAATTGAGAAACATATTTCTTTGATATTTTTCACGTATGAATTATATTGAATGGCCGCTGAAAGCCGTTAAGTCATGGAAAGTTGTCGAAACGCAAGTTTACTCAAATTTTGTAAAACAGATTTCTTAATTAGTCACAGCTTAAGAAAAAAAATGTAACTCAAATTTTAAGAAGCGGTTTTATACCCGTTTAAATTTAATCTGAAATAAAACACCTAAAAGCGGCTGAGTGGATAAGATTCTGAAGCTAGTAGTTCGGAAGCGAAAGCATCTCATTGTTTTAGGCAGAAAGCTGTTCTGTTAGTACTATCGAATTATTTTGTGGGAATGAAACAACTAATATCTTAAAATTTGTGCAACTAATCTGCCTCTTAGTTTAACAGTCCCCATTTCATATATGGTTAAAGTTGGATTTAATCTATTAATATACTTTTGATAAAGCAAAGGAAATGCATAGAATTTGTAAGAAAGAAAAGCTTTAAAAGAAAAAATTATAAGCCCATTGTAAATGGTCTTGTAGTTGGTTGCTAGAATAAATTTTAGATTCAGTATGAGACTGTCATATCGCTTGATTAATTGTGAATGATTTTTAAACATAGTTCATATATTACTGTAAAAATTACTGAAAACCTTTTATGAAATAAATTTCAAAACATGCTTAATATTCCAAAGTTTCACACTGAGTGTTATGGCATCATAGAGCAGATCATACAATATAAAAAATTTAGCATGCAGTTTGTAAAAGCCATTGTTAATTCTGCTTTTGTGGATGGCATAGGTATTGCTACACTGCTGGCCACCCAAATTGCAACACCAAGAAAGACAAGAGATATCACAACAAAATTTATTTAGTAGATAACATGTTGACCAAGTATCAAGTGATTAAATTTATAGACTTCTGTGAAGTGTGGTTCCTTCCAGAATCAGTAGCCGCCATTGTTGGAGATCACCGCTGCCACACGCATAATCAGTAGTTAGCACTTCAAAGTACTAAGAACGTTAAACACAAGCAATGCAAAACAGTACTCCGAAGTCAACTCTGAACTAAAAACTGAGAACTGATACTCTCTCCGGTCTTATATAGTTATCCCTCGGCCGCGAGGAATTTCCAGTACCTTCCATTTCTAGAAATTACTGGAAGGCATATAGGTTACAGTTGCATATAAGGATCAATTACAGTTATACAGGGACCGGACGAATATGTCGTCAAGTTTGGCGATTTTTCGCCTAATTTGGCAATAAAAATTAGTCGCGAAGACCATAGCAAGCTTAGCGATGTCTCGCCAGTTTAGCGAGATAGCCATTTATCTCCGTGCTTGCCTCTGTAGTCTTATTTTTCCGTCAAAGCTTCGAATTCTTGAGGTCGTTCATATTACATTCTACAAAATTCGTATCACTGCCCCTTCCCCAAGGATTGCACGTTTCGGAAAGTACAGTAAGCTTAGCCATACTTACAGCTATGGATAATCAATACAATACTGAAGCAATAATTTCAGTAAATAACATACTACAAATTTATAAATAAATACATGAATTTACAAATAGGGCCATGATCTATTTACATTATATAAATGAATGACTTTAGGCTTAGCATTTGATGACTTATGAATGTGAACTACGAAGTCATTCATTCTGTTTAGGACTGTCTAAGGATCGTCCCAGGATGACTGCAGTTTAGAAGATAGTCCTTTCCTTCGAATCGGATTCCATAACCACACCTTGTCACCTTCGTTGAACTGATGTCCTCTGGCTCTTGTGTGGTATCTTCACCTTCCCCGACGCCAAGCGACTCGCTTTCGTGTAGAACAGGGCATTACTTCAAACTGGGCTTGGAGATTTTGAATGTACTCTTCAGCCGATGAAGGTGCATCCGGAGAGCGATGAAATAACAGATCACAAGGCAGACGAAGGTCATGACTGAAGAACATCTGGAATGGAAAATAGCTGATAGTCTTGCGGATAGTACTGCGATAAACCAGTAAGAACAGAGTTAACTTCTGGTCCCAGGCATAATGATTTCTGGAAAATATCAGCGAGAGGTAGCTAAGGGTGGTTCGATTAAACCTGTTTACCATGCTATCTGACTAGAGTAATTTACAGAGTTCTTCGAGATAAAATTCTTTCTTTGATCGGAATGTGACTGAAGAGGCACCCAAACCTGGAAATTCAGTGCTGTATCATTATCTCTGCTACCGTGACAGCCTCTTGATCAGGAATCGGATAGGCTTCAGGCCCCTTTGTAAAGTAATCAATGACAACGAGGATGTATTTTTGTCCAGCTGCAGTTCGCGGCAGAGGTCCTAGGATGTTGAAGGCGATACTTTCAAAAGGCGCTTCTGCATCTTCACTCTGCTGATTCCCTCTGTTCCGTTCCTTCTGTCCTTTCCGGCCCTCAGAGGTATCCCAAATTGGCACGACTCTGCAGGTCAGCCCTTGCATTACAAGAGTAAAAACGCTCTCGAATTCTATACAAATTCTTCATTATTCCCAAGTGACCTGTTGTTGGACTGATATGCAGTTCTTTAAAGACGTCCGGGCATCCGAAGTCTTGGAAGTATCAGTTGCCATCGGAATGTCTTTCCATAATTTGACTCGAACTTCCTGTTCAAGACGTCATTTCGAATATGGGGTGAGCCCCAGAGAGCCCAATATTGTTTTGTCGTAGACTATAGATCGAAATGTCCTGACAGGTAGGTATCCTATTTGAAGACTCTTATTATGTCAAGTAAGGCTTTAATGCCACCTTCTTCCAACTGGTCTTTCCTGATTTCCATGGGTCTGATTCAGGCGATGTTGAATTTAAAACTTGACGTACGACCGGATTAAGAGCTGGTATTTCGCTTAGACCCTGTAACAATATCGGTAGTTTTCTGGACAGGGGCCTGGGAGTCGGCGTTTCCATGTGATGATCCTTTCCGATGGCAGATAGTGATGTCATGTTCTTGGATTCCCTGTATTTATCTGGACATTTGGCCTTAGGATTCTGGAAATTTAAAAGCCAAACATTACTCTTGATATGTTTGCATTTATTCAAGATTGGTGAGTTCCCAATGTCCCATCTTTTAGTGACCAGAAAGTTAGTTCTTTCTTAACAGGTAACACCCCTTCATATCTGATAAAACCTCGCTTTAAAACTTCCTATGGAAGACATAAACAATTCTATAGAAATCTGAGGCCACATGTTAACTATCTAATAGGTCTCTTTATAGGCCCCCCAGCTCTTAGGAGAAGAGCACAAGTAGCGACAGAAGAAATGCTGAGAAATTCTCCCATATTAGCATATCGTCGAGCGAGAGTTGAGTATAAGCGCAACATAAAAGCTGCCAAATGAACCTCCTGGCGTCAGTTCTGTTCTCGTACTACTGACACCTACGGAGCAGTG
The DNA here is from genome assembly GCA_000611955.2 of Stegodyphus mimosarum. NCBI lineage: Eukaryota > Metazoa > Arthropoda > Arachnida > Araneae > Eresidae > Stegodyphus > Stegodyphus mimosarum. The sequence continues at coordinate 131,676 of KK113492.1, forward strand.
TTTAAAACTGCGTGCCACAAGGTCTTCCGGGCCATTTCTTTCACAGCCTCTGTATTGCCACATGCTCGTACCAGTGCTGATAGTATCACTACTCCTTTCAATACAATCTTCATAAAAGACACGCAGGAAATCTCTGCTCGCCATAAACAAGCAAGAAACGTATTCACACGCAAGATTTGGGAAGATGAGCTAAGCTTTGTTCCCCTGCCTTCGACATCTGAATAGATAACAATATTCATTCATTAGCAGCAAAAAAGGGGCCAGGTCCAGATGGAGTACATAATTATATTCTTAAAATAATGCACCATGCATATATCACATTTTATATGCATTTCTTCTCGCTTGTTAGAGAATACGTCACTTTCCCATCAGAACCAAAACAGCGGAAGTAGCCCTTTTTCTAAAGAGTGGCAAAAACCAAACTACACTCTCAGCATATTGATCAATATGCTTTCTTCCTGCATTCGGTAAATGTTTAGAGCGAATCATCGTCACTCATCTGAATTCTTATCTTGAAAGAAATGGCATATTGCATTCAAAGCAGTACATTTCCTGAACATGCACTGCATGACCTCATGCACACACTGGCATGCACACACTGGCAGAGTTCATACCCCCTCATTTGTTACAGCAATCGACTTCCAGGTAGCCTTCTGTTCAGTGTGGTGGTCAGGTGTTATTCACAGCTTGGTCTCAGTAGGTTGTTTAGGCACACCCATTGATCTCATTCGCAGCTATTTACAGGCATGCAAAGTACAGATAATATTAAATGGAATCGTAGTGACGAAGGATATTATCCAAGGATGCCCATAGGACTCGTGCTTAGGCAGGACCTTGTGGAATCTAGTAACTAATACAGCTGTTCAACTCTGTGACGAATCAGAACACACAAAGGCAATTGATTACGCTAACGACTTCCTTCTGATAGTAGCCGGTAGAAGCAGTCTTAAAAACAGAGCTCAAGAAAGCCTGGACGCCTTCACAGGCTGAGCAAAAGAACAGAAATTCACTACCTTAGCAGAAAAACTCAAGCCCTGATAATCGGGCGCAGTGGTGTTTTAAGATTTAACTCCAGCCTGAAACTCAAAGGCAAAAACATCAAATACGTTACACAAATGAAATATTGTTGAATAATGCTAGAACGTCGACTTTCATGGCTTCTGCATATTCGTTACATTAAGCAAAATGTGCTTCAACTTGCCAACTCCATGCACCATACATCCACTATGAAATGCGAATACCATCCAGATTCCTTCTCTTACGCTAACACTAACGCTATTGCGCAATACGGAGCTTCAGTGTGGGTAAGAATATGTTTTATCAAATGAAGCAGAATCTCAATTGTCTATAGCGTCCACATCTACTCATCATATGCAGAGTGTACCACACAACATCAACGACAGCCCTTCAAGTTCTTGTAGGATTTCCTTATATTACGTGCTCCGCCCTAAGGCACTACACGGAAAGGAAGGGATGCCCTGTGGAGGTCTTTTTAAGGGAAACTGGCTCGTATCCACGTTACACATGGGGAAAACCACGAAAACGCCCATGCAGCCAGCCCGTTCGGCGGGGCTCGAACCCCGGACCGAACTACCAGTGTTCAGCGGCTTTTACCGCTCGGCCGCTGGTGGGTCTTCTTGTAGGATTACCACCTTTATATTTGGTAGTAGAAAGGGGGGCTACCATTGCAGATGTCAACAGAATTGAAAGAAGATGTGATCTCTGAGGCCATACATATGAACGTGCCAACTATGGAAAATACAAGGCTCATATGCATTAAAATCCTGCGCACGAAAACCTAAAACAAATGTCAGTATGGACCCTTCACCGTGCACTGAAGTAACGGAAGCCATCTACACGGACGGATCCAAGATGGAAAGTGGTACTGGCAGTGGCTTTTGCCATCTGACATCCTTCAGTACAAATGGACACGCAGGCTCGGATTCAACAATTCCGTTTTCAGAGTGGAACTAATCGGCCTGCATGCTGCAATCTGCTACGCAATTGAACACGCGCCAAATGCCATGATATTTAGTGACTCGGCGTCTAGCCTTCAGACCATATCGGTTCGAAGTAGCAGAAGCTCATTTATACTCGACATTATATATGATATTCGCCACCTGTTGTTAGGAATTCCTACTCCTAACTGTTCTGTTCTATGGTATCAATGGAAATAAACTAGGCGGAATGGAAATAAATCAATGGCGAAGCATGCAGCAAACAACGTCCAAGATGAAGTGACCAGCATCACATCTTAAGCGGACCACTCAAGAGCACATGCTCAAAAAATGGCAGGAGAGATGGCTCACCGCTACCATGGGTCGCAGGGCGTTCTTTTCTTCCCAAAAGTAGCAATAGAGTTACGCATCAACTCTGCTTTACTGTCACAATACTTCTCTGAACATGGTCCATTCCCAGCATATTAGCACCGCGTCCGGCGCAATGACACAAATCTTTGCGTATATGATAGGGAAGGAACAGCAGACCATTACGTATTTGACTGCCCACAGACTTTAGGATACCACCTTAAAAAATCAGCTTCTAAAAACTTGTCAGCGTGGGCCGCTAACATTAACAGTACCATTATCTGCACAAAATAAAATTGCCGAAATCATAGCATATTGTGCCACTGCCTAGTCAGCCATGTCAAGCCATATCGGCCTGCCTCAAACACGTCTGTAACGTACGTTTCCTGGAGAATAGCAGTACAGCGGCACACTCCCAATACTCAATGATGTTGACTATATTTAACACTGTACATAATTCAGTATTAATATATATATATTTCCAATTTGATTATTTATTTATCAACTGCCCATATGTTTAAATGATATGGCTTTCTGCATTAGCTTATGCGCAGCTGCAATTTAACCTTGTACATACAACGGCGTTATACTTTTGCCTATCCCTAATTGCTCAAAGTGACTCGTGTGCTTAACTCTTCTGAAAAACAAAGTGTCATCTTCTGAAAAGTTCCAAGCTAGATTTTGTCAGCTCGTCTGTACCCATCTCATTGCCATAGCCCTAGTATCTTCTAACGAGCTAGCATGTAGAGTCCGTATGGCTAACATCCCGGTCAGAGGCCAATTCGAGAGACGACCAATGTATCTCTTACACCAAAGGCATCCCATTTCATACATGTAGGTTTCGATTAGTATACGGTCCATCTCTAAATATCGACACTGTCATCGTGGTGTTCCATTTAAAGCGTGATTAAACTGAAAAGACGATTCCAATCTATTCATGAGTCCATGCACGTCGCTCATCACGACACTACAGCACGTACCTTTATTATATTATAAAAGGAAGGCCGTAGCAATGACCGTCTTGCAAACAAATGATGACTCAGCAGACCACGTCGCGACATACTAATGGTTATTTGCTGCCCAGTCAAGTATCTTAACTTGGAATCTAAAGGCCCGTTTAGATTAGATTAACTTTGAGCTTAAATGCTCGCGAACTAAATGGCCTAACTAAAGCCTGACAGATTTTTAATAAAATTAGTTTCATGTGCTAAGGAAATATTTCCCTCTTGAAATTTTAAATAACATTATCAGCTAGTTTTCTTATTTTTTTACATGCATTAATACTCAACTTCATCTCAATAATAGTGAATGAATGCATTTTTTTTCTTTCGTGTTCGCAAGCATTTCTAGGATTCAAAGTTATGCTAATGTAAACGAGCTTTAGAAGCATGGTATGCTTCTAAGATCCATAAGGATCATGCGCTCAAGAAGCCTGGCCTTTCTAGAGTTGGCGTTTCTGAGTCGTTGCAATTTAGCATGTCGCTCCGGCTGTCCCTCTTCAATTCATCGGTTTCATACTCGCATGACTTCTACAGACGCAAACAATCATTTTGCGATGAGATAATTCACAGTTAAGGATGTGCTAAAATTCCCCCACGAACAAATTCGCACACTTGTTTGAATTCTATAATCTTACACAAGGCATCCTTATTCATTCTATGGCAAAGAAATAATAGTAGTCACAACTTCTGCATGTAAAACCAGTTTTATTCTCTTTTAAGTTGTTTTGATATAAAGCTATTGATACCTATGATACGCATGCATGCTGCATTTATAGTCATCCGTATGTCCTGCACTGCAAATTTCAGGTCAATAGAACGTTTCTTCTTAATTTTACAATTTCAGTGGTCAGCTGCATTACTTATTTATGAGGCTGCAAGACAAGCACAGTAGGACCATGCATGTACAGCAAGGATATGTTTCAATAAATTCCACCACTAAACAAGGTCATCGAAATACATAAATAATGAGGATAAGTGAAACAGAAGAGAGAGTAAAATAATTTATCAGGTTTTTTTTTCCTTTATTTTATAAAATTGCAAATACTTATAGACTTATATATTGCCAATACCGATTTTTATTCCTAAAACATCTAAATAAAAAAACTGGAATAAAAAAGTAATGTTTGTGATGAAGAAAATTTCTTCTCATTTGGCTTTTTTTTTTTTTTTTGTGAAGTAGTCATCTGACATTCTTTTCCTTTTCTTGTTTCGCTCAGCAAGTAGTTGTCGATAGCGAGACATCGCATCAATGACACTTTGTCTTGCCTTTTAAATTCTATCAAAATCTAAATAATTTTGTATAAACTAGTGCATATTTTCCGTTATTGTGGCTAAACCTTTTTTTAGAAAATCCATTGAAAGTTCTTTTTGCTTCTCATCTTTAGTAACACTAATTTTGTCATTTGTGAGCACTTGTTATTCAATTAATTCTTTAATACTGTCATTAGAAGAGTTTCTACCAGTTGTAACTTGAAATAATTCTTCAATATTCTGCCATTTGTATTATCCAACACAGTTTCATTAATTAGCTTGACAATTTTTTCTACACCAACAATGGATTCTCTTGTGTAAACATCTCTGCTTAGCTTTGGCCATACATTCTTCCATACTGTTTTCAAATATTTCTCGATCACCTCATTCCAGGAAAAACTGAAGTCTGCAGTATCCCTGATATTGTAGTTTTTCTAAAATTCTCTAATGGATTATCTATCTTCTCCATCGGTTTTATCAATAAGTTGTAGTGCCGCAGATGATAAACTTTAAAATTTGATGTGGGTCCTTGATCCATTGGTTGGATTAACTAACGAAGTTGTGTTTGGCGGCAGGAGAACCACTTCTACTGCAATGCATGCTGTTAAGTCAGACAAAGGCGTTGGATGGCTTGGAGCATTAATGAATCAAAAGTAAATCTTCCGGTTCTAATTTTTTAAATTTGCGGTAGTATTTAATAGATGGTCAAAAATGTTCTATAAACCAACTCTTGAAAATTTTTATAATGACTCCAGATTTTTTATTGGACTTCCAAATTACTGGTAAAAACGATTTTGTAATTCTCTTCACTGCTGTTGGAATTTTGGAATGATAAACAAGCAATGCTTTTAATTTAAAATCTCCAGTAGCGTTACCACCCAGTAGAAGTGTTAAACGATCTTTCCCAGCTTTTAAATCTTAAATCAACCCAGCAATACCGATACTGCGTGCAATATCGGGGAATCCCAGTATTACAGCGTATTACTAAAACAGCGTTAAGCAGAGTAGTATTAACCTTCTCAAGACCAAAACGGCCGAGACAACCTTTCATTCAAATGACCACAACCGCCAGAAACTGTCGAGATTGCGATGTTGTTTCCTTCTCTTCTCCTAAGATATGCAATAGTAGGTGCAGTTATCCCAAATGCATGGTATCAGTTTATTGCAAACAGCTTGTCCGGAAAGAATTTATTTGTAGTTTCTTATCTTTAGGTTGCGAGTAACCTCACGCTTCTTTTGCGTTAATCGACGGGGAGGGAAGGAAATTGCTGTGATTCTCGAAAGGCATATCGGACGTTTAGGTATTTTAAGCATACATATTAGCGAAGGCTTTGGTTTTCTAAGGATTAAGCGGGGTCTTACTCTACTGCATCTAACCCATCTACACAAAGCGATGCTTTCTTGTATGAAGCTTGTATGCGTCCCAACCATAATACCACTCTTTGAAGTGCGACTGAGAGAATTAAATTTTTTAAAAGATAATGTAACACATATTTTAACAGAATGTGATACTAAAACTTTTACAATCTTGATACAAAATAATAAATATATATTGTACTGTGGAACACAAATGTTAATTCTGAAGCAATCAGAAAACGGTTTTAAACTGAATTTCATACAAAATTACGAAAAAGGGGAAAAAACCTTTTAAGAATTACGTCCTATACTCCTGTTATTCATTAATACATACAAAATGGACTGACCAGAAATTTCTTACTCTAACTGATACAAAAGTGTTTATACTTTAAATGTATATAGATAGTTTCCCTTTTTGATGTGAATACTTCAAATATACATAGATATTTTCTCTTTTAACGTGAAACTAATTTGAATTTACCACACATACCTGCACAGTTATCTATGGATTGATTGGTAGTATTTGCAAACCCGTAGGTGCCTAATGGCATGTAAGACTAACGGTGCCCTTCAATTTAATCATATTATAGTATGTATAATAAAATTTATGTGGCATATTTCTATAACATTTTCTCTTAACGCAATGAAACTTGGTAAAAATGATATTGTAAAAATTACATGTATACGGGTTACTGCAAATATGAAATTATAGTGCAGAAAAAATTCGTAGTAGTTAATAATGAAAGAATTAGAATTAGATATATGAGTTAAGCTTCAATTTATATTCTTCTGCATTTCTGGAAGAAATCACGAGACGCCATTAGAAGTTTGAAAGCAACCATCATCATCAACATCATAAACGGATATATTATTTCACTAGTAAAAATACATTTTTCTCTTCTGCACGAGAATCTTGACGAAAAAGCCACCGCTGAGAAGATAAATATTTTTATTGCTTCTTTACATGCGCACAAGTAGATTCTTACATACTTATACAGATATCTTAGTATTTAATAATTATTGATTTAAAAACGAAATGTAAGAAATGCAATGGCACAAGACACAATAATCGTATGATAACAATCATATTTGTTAAACTCTGATGTTTACGTAACAGAAATATTACAAGAGAATTTGTAATCCGTTCATGGCATCAGCATTTCTCATATAATAGTCTTCGCCCTTCGTAAACAATGAATTCAATCCCATTTTTACTTCCCATTCCAAGTTTTCCTCCCGCATTTTCTCAGAAAGGTTTTGAACTTGATTACTCAAAAAAACGTAATAGCAAAAATTCCTTCTATGCATTATGTCTCCCAAGTAATCACTTATTTATATTATGTTTTATAAACAGACCTCCGGACCATTTGGAAGAAAAGCAAATTATTTAATTTCAGATGAGAAGTCAAGGCCTGAACTAAACCTAGACAAAGATAGAATCATAACTTCTTTTTAAATTATGCCAAGCAGATGAGATTATAAAAAAAGTATTCAAGTGCAAAAGACCCGAGGTACTCTATTCAGCGGGAAAAAACGAGCGTAAGCCTAGGCAAGAATATTCCAATATGTACACTGGCAGCCTACTTGATTGATAGTACACTTACGCTGCATATTAAAAGTGCAAAATGTATGAAGATCTCAGAACTGTTAATCACGCAATTTGTGCAACTTCAAGTAAATTGAAGGAAACATTATTTAGCTGCAAATGTCAGGAATGGAATAATTCTTTCAAGAAACTCCCACCTTTTAGGATGCCAAAACAATGAGCGATCTCCTCACCATGATACGCATGTAAGATTTTATTTTAATTAAACAGTTACTTTGTTATTTTGGCTTTACTACAATTTCCACTTTTGTTAACTTTCACCAGCATGAAAATTAGTTTGCATTCTAATATAAATAAGTTTACCTGTCAGTGTGTGGCAGAGAATGTTGGCTGGTACCCTACTTCAGATTTTCTTCTGTTGCAAATAAGCTTGTCAAATTTTGTGCCTGTTGGGATTTCTTTGCGAGGGCTTATTAAGGGGAGTCAAGGTTTAGATTAAGCTTTGCTAATTTTCTATTCTACATTAATTTTAAATTGTTTCACGCTGTTTGTTCACCTGCAAGTTAGCAGAGTTTTGTTCCTGTCAATTTTTCAGCTTATGCAACCATTGCGTCGATAAGTTAATAAATACTTTTATTTTGCATTTGAATTTGGTTGCGATAATTTAGCTAAGAGGTTAGAAGGGTCAAAAATCGCCCAACAGTCTTCTGCGTTTACTGAGAAGTTAATGGTACTTAAAGATTAATAGATAACCATATGTGCATAATTCGTGCGGCAAAAGACATACGTCAGTTATAATAATTTTTGATAAAATTTTAACTGAGGATTGCAAAAAAAAAATAATAATAAGGAAATTAGCTTCGCTTAGGAATTATATTACTGACAGCACATTTTTCAGCATGACAGAAACTGTACATTTTTGGGCTTAGCAAAACATTCAAAATAAGAAAATACTCTCTACGAAGGCGGATTCAACACGGAAGAAACAGAAAGTTCCCTTGTGTATGCTGAACGGAATACGAAAGGATTTCAACTTGCTGAGGAAATTTTAATGGCAGTAAAAACGATGCCAAGGAATGCCTTTTCATCGATGTTCAGGAAAATCATTTACATAAAACTTTACATCCTTTGCGAAAATATCCTTTCCAGTCCAATCTCATGGACCGGAATAGTTGCATATCTTATAGACTGCGGTAAAAAGGTTTCTTTTTTGTTCAAATTACTTCCTTCTTTTATCAGAAACATCAACTGCCACAGGGTAACCAAATTCCAAAGAAACAGATGCCATAAAAACTGTTTCACTGATAATTTGGGACAGAATATCATTGGCAGTGACTCATGTTGCATCAGCTTTTAAGAGATTTAACAATACAAAAGCACTATACTCTTCTGAAGAGATTTCAAGCAACGTTTGCATGTGGTGACGAGCGAAAACGAGACAAATGCGCTGAAGTGCCTCTGAATTAGGGATACCTGATTGGCCTTGATAAACAAAATAGGAATGATCTCAACAACTCTAGGGAAGTGTGTCCAGAGGTATGGTCTGCGAAACATCTTCTAGAATTTTCCACAATTCAATTAAACATGCTGATAGTGGATGACATGCTAGCACATATTTTTCCAAAGGTGTTCAATGGGATTTATGCCCAACTTCTTGGTGGCCATTTCAGCAGAAAGAATTCATTGGAATACTCCTTGAACAAGGCGGTAGACTACGACAAGCGCAGTTTTCCTGCTCATACATTATATTTACATTTGGATGGCAGAAAAGCATTAAGGAATACAAGTGATCGCCTAATAAATCTGTTAGATGCAGTGAAAGTGTTTATTACGCACACCAAAGGTCCTAAGATTACCAAGAAAAAACCCTCCAGGCCGTAACTGAACCGCCATGGCTTTATACAGTTTTAACCTGGTACGCTGGATCCTCATGGGCCTAGCGCTATATTCATTAGCGCGATACAGTTGGAATTGAAATTCATCGCCCCATATTACTCATTCCAATAGTTCCACACAATCACAATGTTTTGTGGTCCATGCAATGTGCCTCACACTTTTTACCTGTCACCTGTCTCCCATGCAAGACATTCAGTATGGTGGCGTACAATAAGAAGTGGCACTCGCAAGGATCTTTGCGTTTGAAGCCCATACGCTGAAATCAGCGCTGCACAGTTCTTTAACAACTGCCCGACTAGCCACCTCATTCAGTTAGGTAATCAGCCGAGCTAAGCTTGGTTCTGCTGGCTTCATACGATACGGATGAGTCTTCGAATATCACGATCATTAACGTTTGCTTGCACTTTGCAGTTTGCCTGATTACTACTTTTTCCGCTATAAGGGTATTCTCGCCATACATAGTCTTGATAATGTGAAACGAGAAAACAGTTAGACTGAATCATCCGTTCATCCATCACCTTTATTTGTCCTTAAACAAAGGTTTTACCCACAATGTTACTTTTAACAACTGCTTAGAGAAATTTCCACACACTTAAGAGACTTCTAGACTTCGACACTTCCAGAGATCCTATGGCAAGGTCCTTATATAAGCAGAAATGAGGCAACACTACCACGATAATTGCATAACGCTGCCACTGTCACTTTAGCATGCAGCAAAATACGTCAACAAAAATTCTCTGCTATGGGTAACTCTTCATAAAAAGTAATTAGCTCGAAACATAAACTCTAATACATATGCGGAAGTTGGTGCTTTATAATTCCATTTGCTATGCAATGTTCAGGTCATGAACAGATAACAGGTCTTTATTGATCAGTGGCATTGCTCATAAATCAATACGGAGTATGACAGCGTTGGTACATGGTGAGACGTCTTTTAAAGCTAAATATTTCTTGTTATCCATTAACAACAGTTTATAAACTACTTACTGATTTTTCTTCGTAGACCATATGCAAATGTTTAATTCTGTCTCACATTAACTCTAATCATAATCTGTATCCAAATTAAAATCGAAGGATGATGATGAACTTTTGCAATAATATACAAAGAATATTCCAGCCAATGTATTCCTTTTTACTTCCTTGTACGAAGTAAAAAGGAAGTATTGTAATCGCGAAAAATTGCGGGTATCATACTTCGTCGAAAATATCTATTATGAAAGCTATCGGATGCAATTTACCGATGTTTTTGAGTGACATTCATACGTAAGAACAGAATAAAGGACTCTTTTTCCAATATATAAATAAATAAAGCTGATTTAAAATGGATTCTGAGGTTTCTTCGTCTGTGCGTACGTACGTCTATGAATGTATCTCGCATAAATCAAAAACGAGTAGCCTCAGAAATGTAAATGTGCGCGTCCTATTTTGCTTGCAATCGGCCGCACCAAAAATATATAAATTTATGTATATATATATATATCCACTCAGTGAATTCAGTTGCTTTATTCTTATATGTTCGTAAATTGTGCATTTTTTGCTTTAAGAATGCTTGAATTATGTTGTTCTTATCTTCCGGTTAAGGTTTTTATGCCTTTAGTAAATTTGCATGCAAGATTTGTAGAATTATCAACAACTTAAAAGTTGTTTAAGAGCGGCTAAGCTTAATAATTTTTCTCATGGCGGACATATTTGTTTACATTTGAAACTTAGGGGAATATTGGATTTGTTGCCAATCTAGAGAAACTAAGCTCCGCAACAACAAAGATAACGCCTTCTTTTATTACTGCGAATTAAATTATGGCAAATCCATTCCGGAATTTATTCGGGGAAATAAATGTTTAAGATTTACTTCGTAATTTTTAATGTAGATATTTTGAGTTTTTATGTATTTTTGCCTTGTCGCGAAGTGAGAACTGAACTAATTGAATGAGAAATACTGAATCGTCTGCGAAAAATTTAAAAAAAATTTTTTTTTACTTCTTTTACATATCGTTTTAGATTTATTACAGTATTTGAATAGAACGTGTGGCAACGATTAGGTAATTCTCCAGATGATATACATAATTTTTGTGCATTTTGATGAGTCATAAAATGAATAAGATGTAACGCTGTTAAGTGAAGCTAGCAAAGAATGTCGCTGTGGTAAACAAATATAGTGAATTTTAAAGAGTGCATTTATTCTATTGTGGTTTATGCGCTATCGATGAAGTAGATTTAATTCAATCCAATAAGTTTAAATAAAATGTAAAATGCGCATAATATATCCGTACAAGGAAGTCATGTGGTGTACACATCAGATTTTTTTTATTCAAAACGAAATAAATATTTAGGTTATGATATAATATGAGATTTACCGCTTTTAGTTTGTTATTTATTCTTAGATGGCGTCACTAAAACTGGTGCACCAACTTGAATGTCTTTCAGCCCAATGTGAACGGAACTAAACTTGAAATACACTGAAAATTTTGTCTTCTTGCAAGACTACCTGTTTTAGCCTAGAAATTAAAAATAAATTTTAAAAAATTGTTTTTTTAAACGGTTCTTAACTGTATTCTGTGATTTAGGTTTTTCTGTATTTACAGTTTTGAATGAAGATTTTTTGAGTTTTTATGCATTTTTTTTTCCTCTGGACCCGGAGTGAAAACTAAATTGATTGAATAAAAGATATATCTCTACTGGAATTCGAGAAAATAAGTTTAAATGAATTGCAGCATAATGTGTATAACTTAATAGGCGGTGCAAAGAAGTCATGTGGGAGTCTACACCAGATTTTTTTAAAAAAGCTTTATGAGTGATTAATTTAAATACAGAAGAAGCTAACAGAAATCAGAAGCAGGATTAAAGTAGATTTACATCTGAATATAGGGATGTACATTATTATTCAAAGTTTGAAGGCTATTTGAATTAATTTTAAGAATTTTCAGATACGCAGAAGTGTTTGAAAATCATTTTTATTGAATGATATTTACTGTATAATGAACACATTTAATTACTGATGAAATTTGACGGAAGATATTTTTGGAATTTCTGCTATGTTTGAGAGTAAGATTAATGCTATTCTAAAAATCGTCGGCCTTATAAATTGCTATAATAAATATTAGAATTTTAAACGCCAATATTTAGGAGCTATTTGAAAAAAATTAAGTTAAAAATTCAAATTGTGTATTTTCGCCAAGACAAGGAAACGCGATTTTAGGATGTTAACTTGTATAGTTATTAGGTATTTTTTGAAAGCAAGAGTCTTAAAAAATGAGCAATGCCCTCGCCGGAATTCGAACCGGGGATCTCTCGAATACGCGTCGAGTGTGCTGACCACTACACCACGAAGGCATGCTAAGAAGGCGGGAGAAATACCTTATAAACTGAAGAATTGCGAGGCGATGTTAATGAGAGTCATAAATTGAGCGATTTCTACAAGACAATTTTGGCAAGCAAAGAGTACGATGAAAAAGGGCCAAAGAATGATTGAAAACTACAATCAATGAAAGAAAAGAAAAAGCAGAAACTCAAAAACGTAAGCGAAAAAAAAAAAGAATATGAGGAAAGAAAACAAAGATATGAAACGGAATTTGTTCAGCAAAAATTATGTGTTGAAGCGGTAAATAAGTCTACAAATTAAATCACTAATCAAAATGGTAGTAGTTTGTAAATGAAGACAAAATCAGAGCTTCAGCGTTTGATGCAAAATTTAGTCCTGATGAAAATCAGGTAATTATATTTAATTTCCTTCGAAAGTTTGGCCAAATTTGTTGATATACCAGAAAATATGTCGGTTACTCATTTGCTTGGCTTGTTATTGTATGACGTTACTCCGCTAATCGCCAGAGAAATAGTTCAAATTGCAAACGTTCATAAAGAAATTGGAAAGATTTTATTAAAACTGCAGAACACCCCAGGGGACGAAGGCAAAGACCACTCCTCAGCAACGAAGCAGAAAACAAATCAATTGTCATCTCGAAGAGCGGAGGCTGCCAGATATTCAGAAGCCTTATTTTAGCCTTTAGATTTCATCAGTGAGTGGTGGCCGTAACACCATTGGTTAAATAAATCGAGTTCATTGCAGGTGTACCAGAGAACAGAGGCTCCATTCCTTGGCTGACTAAATCGCCTGCTTCACATGGATTATAGCCTCTGCCTCCAAGCATTTATTTTTCAAAGCAAAAGATACACTGGCAAACAAGGCCTTCCAAGACATAGATATGAGTCTATTATACAATTCATTGCAATATGACCATCGATACAGAAGCCAATGTTACCATCATCCGAAATGATCTGGCTCAACGACTGGAAGGCAAACTTATTTGAAAGCCGCCCTGTTCTGAACGAACCCTCCAAATTGTATCCGGTGATAAAAATCAATATCAATGGAAAGTTAAACGTTAACATTGCTCTTCGAAGTGCCGCTTAACCTCACGCGGCAATATTACAAACCACAACTTAATCGGATTAGACTTTCTGAGAAATAAAATTTTTCCATGGACTTCAAAAATATATTCTGCCTCTGAGGACATAATGCTGTTCGGAATTAACGATAAAGGAGTTATATGTGTTCATCAAATCATAGCTCAAGACGATATTACAGTACCATAAAGGACAGAAATCTTACTTCTCAAGGTACTAAGGAATATCCCTAAAACTGTAACACCCCGCGAGGAGTACTAGTAGCCACGGCACTCATCGATTTATCGAACATAGTTATCCTGGTAAGAGTTGCCAATGTCAGTGATGAAGCGAAAATCATTAGGAAAGGTAAAGTATTGCAGCAGGTGCTCCAGTGATCAGCGTTAAACGAAACAGTAAACCTCCAGAATCCGTGTATTCAGACATCATTACACGGGAGTTATTAGAGAATGCACAATTAAGCAATGAAGTGAGGAGTGCTGCCGAACGTGTCATTCAAGAATTTCAAAACGTTTTCTCCCGCTCGTCTTCTGACTTGGGTCGAACCAATTTGACACACCATTGAATCGATACCGGGCATCACCCACCAATTAAGCAACATCCAAGACGTCTACCGATAGCTAAACAGGAAGAGGTAGGAAAACTTCCAAAGGACATGCAAGAAAGCAATGTCATCGAGCCGTCAGCAAGTCCCTGGGCATCTGCCATCGTCCTGGTGAACAAGAAAGACTGTTCAACCAGATTTTGAGTTGACTACCGCTCGTTGAACGAGGTTGCGAAAAAAAACAGCTACCCTCTTCCTAGAATTAACGATATTCTGGATACTCTTTCTGGAAGCAAGTGGTTCTATTTCTGGAGGCAAATGGTTTTCGACGATTGATTTAAAGAGTGTATATTAGCAAATAGAGCTACATCCTGATCACCGAGAAAAGACCGCATTTACTACAGGACAAGGACTTTGGCAGTTCAAAGTGATGCCGCTTGGCTTACCTAATGCGACCACAACATTCAAACGTCTCATGAAGACCGTGCTGAGAGGTCTTTCCTACGAAGACTATCTGATGTACCTGGATGACACCATGACCGTCGGGAAAAGTTTTCAAGAAAATTTGGAAAATATTAAGTGCTTTAGAAATTGAAGAAAACTGATCTAAAACTACGTCCTGCCAAATGTAAATTGTTAATAAAGTTACTTCAGACATATTATCTCCGGCAAAGGTGTGTGTGCGGATCTGGAAAATGTGTCGTCAGTTAAACGCCTTGAAAATATCCATCAGTTCAGAAATTTCTGGGGCTTTGTACATACTGTAGGACATTCATGAAGTACTTTTCTTCTATCGCAAGACGCCCTTCACAAGCTGACAGAGAGGAAGAAAAAGTTCTTGTGGACAAAATCACGACAATGTGAGGATGCATTAAAAAAACTAAAGAAAGCTTTAACATCTCCGACAATCCCTTTATTATTGATACGAGCAAAGAGAGTATCGGTGGTGTTTTGTCCCAAGAAATAAACAGTCAAGAACGTCTCGTTGCATACTGGAGCATCTAAACAGGAGAGGAATTGTTCTGTCTCCAGGAAAGTGTTGCTCGCCATAGTTAAAGCTGTAGAACATTTTTACCATTATCTCTATGGCAGAAAATCCCTGCTCTGCACAAATCATGCATCAAACACTATACGCTTACATGCTTACACTACATACACTATTCGCTGTACGTATTGTATTATACATATACATATACATAAAAACTATACATATATGTACACTATACGCTCCATGCTTTATTTGCAAGGATTTGTAATTCGAACACGCGTGCCCTTCAATACGACAATCAGCATCATCAACCACTATACCGTTTGGGCGGTGTGGAGGTAAACAAAAGGATCCTGAGTTTGGAGAAATTTACAAGTACTTGAAATATTTAGATAATTTTGAAGAAGTAAATGCAGCAATAAATGAAAGGGCCGAACATTATGAAGTTATCTATGATATTTTGTTTTCCTGGAAAAAAACATTATTGCTAATATTAAATTAATGCTTGGTATCCTATCAGCTGTTTTAAGACTAGAAGTTTGGCGCAAGTTACATGATACCCCGATTTCAATGTAAAATGAAATGCCATTTAAATGTAAATGTCTATTCTGCGAGATACAATATAAAGGGTTCAAAAGCTGTTTTTTTCCCGAAATTACAAAAAATTACGTGTAAGTGTGTAAAAAGCTGTGACTTTTGTCAGAAATCTAAATACGTAATTATTTCACCGGTCGGCTACTTACATAGCATAAGATCCGTGTTCCCAAATGAAATTCCCGGACTAGATTTGTTAGATCCTTGTCCTAGTCAAGTCATGTTAATAAATTACGTTTGCCCACCAGCTGCTAAGTAAAGTCGCTGAACACTGGGAGTTCGATCCGAGGTTCGAATCCCGCGAACGGGCTGTCTGCATGGACGTTTTCGTAGTTCGTGTATACGAGCCAGTTTCTCTTAGAAAGTCCTCCACGAAGCATCCCTGCCCTTAGGCAGATAGCCCTCCAGGCTTTACCGTAATCACATAAACCAAACCGATAAATCACGTTTTTTTCTTACCATTTCTATATCATTTTTCAAAGTGGTGTTAATTTATACCACTACGTTGCGTACCTACAAAACTAGTCCCTGATTCATTTTTAAGAAGATAGGTGTGAAAATTTGAGGCTCAGTAGATAACAGACCAAAATTTATTAGTAATATATTTGAGAAGCTGTAAACAGACCTGGACATAAGAAATTTTAAAATGACCCATTACAGACCTTGCTGAACACGTAAATAATAATATAAGGCAAATAATTCGTTTTTATCTGCAAAAGTGCCACTACTGCTGGAACAAGCATATTGGAGGTGTTGGCATGTGCATTACGGTCAGCAAAGTGCAAGAGAGCTGGCAGAACACCAGTGCAATTATTTTTATGTCGGAAAATTAATATTATGACACCCCTTGATCAATAATATTTTTTTTTCAACAAAGAGAGACGGAATAAAAGACGCCAAGAAGTTCATCTGAAAGTCGAGGATCAAGGTCTCGACTTTCAGATCAACGTCTTGGCGTTTCGAAGGATCTATATAGTAGTAAATGTGCAGGGGAACGTAGTGGTAATTCAGAACAAAGAATGGCAAAGGATCTCCATAAATTGGGATCAGGGAAAATGACATTTCAGTGTTGGAAGAAATGGGAATTCAGGCAAAATTAGTGACTTGAGCTCAGAAAAGTGTTGTCCAGAGGAGTGTAATGACAGACGCAGAATAGTCTGATAAGGAATCTCAGGAAGAG